>JAJMIG010000005.1:0-164901 GCA_030583365.1 Sugiyamaella japonica
ATTGTCTCCAATTGATCACACTGACAGTTTGCTCTGCCAGTTATTGAGAATCGGTCGTACCAAGCACCTATCCTTGCGTGTCCAGTTCGGAATTGAACAAGCTTGCTTAGTACTTTCTTTGGTTCGTTTCTTAACACATCACGTAGTATTAAGAGGTCAGTTTTTGTGGTGCATCGGATTTTTGGATGGATATTTCTGTTGTCTACTTGAAATTTATATATGATTTCAGAGACAGTTAACATTTCATAAATAGATATTCATATTCCCCTTCGGTTACCCCTCATTCGCGCTAGCGGCCTGGTGATGAGAACTGCACTGGAAGAATCCTATTTCGAATCAATTATTCATGCTTAATTAGTCCCACCATGCTTCGGGCAGACCTACACATGTCCTACCTATCTGCTGGCAAGCACAATCTTATCCTGACCTCAACCTCAACCCCTTTCAAGTAGGGCCTCCAGGCATCTTTACCTCTGTTTGCAGGTCTCCAAGCAACATTTTCCGGCCTTTTTTCACAAAATTTCGTTTTTAAAAAATGCAACGTCTTAAACAAGCACTTAGAGCGTTACGCTGTAACTCGATGCGTTTGTCGTAACTGGCCTTCGTGGGTTACCCTCTTCTTCTGGGGTTTTATCGCGCTTACTCATATACTTAAAAGGGTTGGTAACACAACGCTTACAGCCAAAAGTGAGTGGGAAATTCGGTGGTACACTTCTCTCGTACTGAAAAGAGTCCTCTTGAGAGGCTGCGTGGAAACGCAGGGCAGGGCCATCAGAAAACTAAGGGTGCAGCTTGTACCCTATGGGAGGTCCTGCGAGAGATTGGGCTGCGTTAACCGTTAAAAACGTTGATGCGGTCTCTTTAGTGCAATGCGCGATTCAGCTAATGCTGAAACTCGATACCGATCATGAACGCAGAAGAAGAAGCCTCTCTTTCTTGTTTTCTATTGGCTTTTTTTTGGGTCTAAGTCCAGGTCCAGGATGTAGAGTCGCCAGGAGGTAGGGTCACGTAAACCGGCCCCGACTCGCATCGCATCTTGTTCGGCGCCATCGGGTCAACACTGATGGTGAGCCTGCCGCTAGGGCCGGACATTTGTTGCTCTCGGATAGCGCCCGGCCATATCCGACCCCATTTTTAGATGCTTCGATCCGTGTGCTAATCCCTGATAACGTAAGGCGCCCACGTTTTGAAGATGGCGGTCTGTGGTCAGCTCATTGGCCCAGAAAATGCCCACTATGTATTGGCTCGCCGCACACCAGAAGCCGACGGGTCTGCAGCTGTACTCCACTCCTCTGCGCGGCTTGCCAGACCCTGGCGCACGGCTTCAATGAAAGGCCCACTTTTATGCTTGACCCGACCCGGCCTTCCGTCTGACCCCCCACGTCAATAGGATGAACCAAATAGTAGTGAATTGAATTTCTTCGACGAGTCAGGTTTTCGTTGTTCAATGCCCTAAGCGAACTCTGCTGCCAAGTACTACTGCCCAGTATTACTTTGTTCAAAACTTTGTTCAAGGTTTTTTTTCTTGAGTTTAACTGGTAAACTCGCGTTCTGACCGTTTGATGTTCAAGCGATCATGTCTATCATCTCATTAACATCTCATTGCCATGCCATTTATTGTTGTGTCCAATCACTAGTTTGTGGTTTAAACTATTGTTTATTATTTAGTTATCATTCTAATTCTGGTCCAATTTTTTTTTGGCTCCAATGACATCAGTCAGACGGCACCAGGACGGCACAACGGAGGCCGGTGATCTACCTCTTTTGCCGTATCCTACATGATCTGTATGGACTTGCTGACTATTCTTTGGTAATCACTAGTACAAAACAATGACACAATATGTAATGTAAATCAGAGGAACCCTTGCATACATGTCCCGACGTACATATATGGAACACATCGTTATGCACATAATCATTCAACAGAATCGAAGAACAAAACAAGCAAAGAAACAACCGGATCGCATGCCGAACACTGGCAGAACCTCACCTCCATTACGCCATACTACAGGCCCTCCGTACCGACCCCATCGTTTTACGACCGAAATTCCCGTCTGCTCTCCTCAGGTCTCTCTATTATCATCTGTACCCATCTCATCCGCCGTACACCGTCATCGATAATTCCAAAATGCCTCCTCCTCCATTCGCATTCTCATTCCCCAACTATACGCCTACGATGGTCATATTCGCTGGATTTAACCGCGTGCCGGTCATGCACAAGATGTTTTTCGTTTCTATGCTTGACCTAGCTTCATGGCCTGTGCGTCGTCAAGGGTTGGGGTATATCTGGCCCACAGCGATAATTAATTACTTAAAGTGGGATTGGGGTTTGTTCTCAAAATTCATCTTTGACGGAAACTTGACTAAGTACTTTCTCGGAGACATAAATACAGGGCGATATCTTGCCGAAGTCGGAGCTGAGCTGAGCTGAGAATACCATCAGATCGCAATAGACCATCTGTTCCAGAAGCGGATAATCCTCGTCGGTCATTACTGTTAACCAAGCAGCAGGTCTCAACTGAGCGAGCGACTTCAGGAGAGAACCAGCCACTGTCAGATAAGTGTGCCATACACATCTGAGCACAGAGCCTAAAGTCACCAGCTGAGTTACTTATTCATATGGAATACACACTAGTATCCGGAATACAGTCGACGAGTAGGAACTAGAAAAGCTGGTTGTGATATTACCTAGGCACTTTCTTTGGCTTGATTGAGATTAAGGTTTCAGATAGCGGACGGTACGGTACTACTAGTACTGCATTCTGAGCGAGAACACATGTCGGATCAAAACTCGTTCTTTTACTTCAACCTCCCGCAGGGGGGTGTGCCACAACCCCCTCCCCCTCCTGGTGCTGGTGCTGGTGCTGCTATACCTAGTAGTGGCAGCTATGGGATACAGCAGTCCATATCGCACCAGGCGCTTCCTGGCCAGCTGCCAGGCCAACTGCCGGGCCAGATCAGCAACGGATATCCTATCATGGACTATGATATCCAGAATGACTATTCCGGTGACGGACTAGGTCGGAAACGAAAGCGGGTCATTCGAGCCTGTGACGAATGTAAGTACCGACAACGATATGAAAACATAATGCACACCAAAGCTAACCACAACAACAGGTCGAAAGAAAAAGGTCAAATGTGATGGCAAACAGCCATGTACCCATTGCTCAGTGTATTCGTACGAGTGTACGTATGACCAGCCGTCTAATAGAAGAAAGGCGCCCGATGGTTTGAAGACGGAAACCAAGCTCAAGTGTGCAGAGTCGATTCTCGAACATCTGCTGCCTGGAGTAGATATTTATTCGCCGACGTTTGATCTACAGTCGGCCTTGACAAACGCCAAATTATCACCTGGCAGCAGTACTGCCAGTACAAGTGCCGCCACGGCCAGACTCAAGATCTCACCGAGTTCAGGTTATACGCCGACTAGAGCAGAGTCAAACGCAGGATCGATGCTACAGTCTCCGAGCAGTGAGGACTCGGGCGAGTTCCGAATCATTCTGCCTCCAAAATACGTGGCAGTCCAGCTTATTGAAGCAGTGTGGGAGAACGCATGTGTACTATTTAGATTCTACCATCGGCCGTCTTTCATCCGTGACTTGGATTTGTTGTATGAATCAGACCCTGAAGACTATACAGACAAGCAGTACCGGATCTTGCCTCTGGTATACTCCATAATGGCCGTGGGAGTACTGTTTTCTATGGATAAATGTGAGCAGTTGGGTTTCAAAGACGCAAGCGAAGGTTATAAGTATTTTGTTGCCGCTCGCAAACTGATTGATATCACCGACACAAGAGATGTACATGCCATACAATCGATTGTGATGATGATATTGTTTTTGCAATGCTCGGCACGCTTATCCACATGTTATTCATATATTGGAATAGCCTTACGGGCGGCCTTGAGAGCAGGGTTACATCGCAAGGTCAATTATAACTTCAATCCAATCGAGCTGGAAACAAGGAAGCGGTTATTCTGGACCATTCGCAAAATGGATGTGTATATCAACTCAGTGTTAGGGTTGCCCGTGACTATTTCCGAAGAAGACTTTGACCAAGATCTACCAGAGGAGATAGACGACGAGAATATCACAGAGGATGCTTATTATCCACAGAAGGAAAACCAGTTGTCATCTGCTGGTATCGCCAATGCTCACACCAGACTGATGACTATTCTTGGTCATATAATGAAGAAGATATACCCCGTGAATCCAGGTGGTAGCTCATCAGTTGTCAATAATCCCAATGGCACAACTAGTAACGCGAGCACAACTGCAGACGATGTGCACAAGTCATCTAGTATCACATATTCGAAAATCGTAGAGCTCGAGAAAGAGATGGACGAATGGCAGCAATCATTGCCTGACCAGTTGAAACATGGCGCGGACGTGCGGGCAGAATATCTAAAGGCTAACCGTCTACTTGGTCTTGCCTACTGCTACGTGCTAATCTTGTTGTATCGTCCCTTTATCCATTACCTGAGTCCTGGATACGGTGGCACCACCAGTACCAAGACGGGTGATGGCTTGCATCAGTTCAGCGACGAGAGGGCCAAGTTCTACGCTCGCAAATGTATTGTCGTGTCTAGGCAGGTGGTGCACATTGCTCATGATTTGGTGTCACATCAGATGTTGAATGGAGCGTACTGGTTCTCTGTATACACGGTATTTTTCTCGGTAGCATGTCTAGTGTTTTATTCACATGAGAATTTCAACGAGCCAGATGCTTATGAGGTTCAGTTGGATGCTGAATTGGGCAAAGATGCTTTAGACAAACTGAAGGCGAATAGTACGTCTGCTTCCAGAACGTACAATCTTCTCAACGGAATGTTTGATCAGCTTAACAGGCGCACAGCTAAGCTTAAGAATGCTCTGGCTGTCAAAGAGGGTGATGCTATTCTTTCTGCTGTGGCAATGCCTGAAGTTGCCAATTACGGTACTGGCGACGAGGCTCCCGACGGAGAAAGACGTCGTGCAAGTGTGGCATTCCCTGAAGGAGGCAAACTGTTAGAAAGATTGGAAAGCATTGCCCAGGGTTATCCTGCAGTAGGCGGGTTTCATGGTGTATCAGGGACTAATAACGTTACAGGCACTAGTAGTGGTGTTAATACCGGAGTCGATGGTCTGGTGACGGCAGACGTTAACACTGGAGATATGGGATCTGAAACTGACTATATACCTCAGAGCTATGTGCCGGGATTAATGGATCAGGTCGACACGCAACTGTTTGGCCGATTCCTCCCGCCATACATGATGCCAAATACCGCATCTACACCTGCGACGCACCAGCATCAACCTGACGTCGTGGACTTTAATACCAGCAACACCAGGAGCAATCCCGGGCCGCTTCTTGATAGTACTTCCGAGGACATGCGACGGGGCAGTATGTCTAGCATGTTTTCGTCTAAAAGCTGGGACGATTTCCTTTCGCAGAATGCTGAATTGTCGGGAGTGAACAGTTTTATTAATATTTAGGGGATTTTTTTTATTGTTGTATTATTTTTATGTATATTAATGATTACGAAGTCGATGTTTCAAAGGGTCCATTGCTCGCTGCGCGCGTCTGGGGTGCGAGGTGGCCTGGGTTCTGCCTCCGGCGGCTGGGCGCTGCCCAGACCCGTTGCTCGCTTCGCTCGGTCGGTATCCGCACGACGAGCACCGAGCCCTCGAGCAAAGCCTAATGACGACTAGAGACCTGGCAGTAGTGTTCGCGCCTACGTTGGCCAGAGACTCCACTAAGCAGATACGGCGGAAAACACTCAACAGAAGGACTGGATCCTATCCCGCAGCCGAGCGAAGCGAGCAACGGGTCTGGGCAGCGCCCAGCCGCCGGAGGCAGAGCCTCCTCTGTGAACGGACTTTAACTGCTTGTGCTTAAGAATATAAAGATCCAAATAGAAGATACAATGATACAATGGCACTATAAATAGAGTGTACCGGAGTCTTAGACCAAGTCAGTCAGCTGCTGAGGCGGTGGGGGGATGGCAGTTTGTATAATAAATAATTCTATTGTTGGAACCTATGTACTATTAGCTATAGTCTTCATCATCGAATGGTTTCAAGGGGTGGCTTGAGGTGCGCAGATGTGACAAGCGGTTGGTTTTCCTACGCAACGATCTGAACCGGTTGAGGAACATTGCCGGCCGGTAGAGAAAGGTGCCAGTGGAATAGACGAGGAGCGCTACCAAGGTTATGATGAAGAAGATGGACACAGGGCTCATGCTTTCACTGGTATTAAGACTGGGACATGCATACGGAGTGCGGACCTCGAAAAAGAAAGAGCAGTTGTTTGACTGGGAAATGAAAGAGAGGGCAGCGTCTTTGGTGCTTGGCAGATCTCGATCGCATTTGAACAAAAACGTTGATGACATTCGAAACGGAGTAGGCAGTCCCTGGTCGGTGCAGGGCGAGCCGTTTGAGTATTCTACCAGGAGAGCTCTTCCTCTGAAATACGGTTTGGCCATTTCGCCCAGCGAATGAGCGGTGCCGTCCTGGTCCGTGTATAAAGCGCTGACCAGCGATCGATCTGGAGCATCCGAAATCGGTACAGATGATAGTACAGGTTCGCAGATGTTGACGGTGAAATTATGAGGAAAATCCAGGCCTCGAACAAGCCAGTCGGCAGAAGGCGCATCATTCTCACTGGCGAGAAGATTCTTTTTGGTCAAATGCGTCAAGTCTACGAAATTCCCTGTCCATTTCGACGTTGTAGAGCAGAATGGCGTGTCGCCATCATCATGATGATGGGGTAACTCTGGTAACTGGTCTTCTTCTGTCGGTTCGGCCAACGTCATGCCTGGCATGCTATTTTCTAGTGGTGATGAGGGCTTTGAAGAAGACGATGGTGCGGGTTGTGAAGAAGAGGCCACTGTGAGCGGTCGAATCCCAAAAGTGGTTGTTAGAGCTACAGATGTTGATGATTCCTGTTCGGTCCCAACACCATCATCTTCTTCTTGTTCTTCTTCGGGCAAAGAGACATCTTTAATCTCAGATTCAACCACGCTGTCCATAGTCTGTTATTAGTAAATAAGAAACCAAAAAGAGAATGTTTTCGCAGCAGATGGTGCGCGAGAGGGTCCCTTATGTATTATTTGTACCAAGTCAAGTGGTGGCCTAACCGTTTCTCCGCTGTATGTATGATAACAATAATTTCCACTAAAAACGATTTTATCCAGATGCGCAGACGCGCTGATAGTCCTACGGTGGTATTGTAGTCGTCAGACCAGGGTTAGCGTGGCTAATTATAGAATGAATGAATGAATAATGTACACGACAATAATAGTGTCTGGTACAGGAAGAGAGTTTATGCCGTATGGGCGAGTAATTTGTGCCCCGAATCGGCAGAAATAAGTTTGGGTCAAACCGAAATTCAAACCAAATTTCAAAGCTTGGACTGTATGTTTAGGGTTGGTCTATCAAGTGCAGTTTACTTATGTTTTAAATACACAGCGCCAAGGGTTCTAGTTTAGGTGTCGGCAGGGGTTGTTGTTGGGTTCATGTAGATCTGCCTGCATGTCAACATATTGGCCTATCAGCGCAAACAAGGCGAAACAGGGAAAAAAAACCAGAATGATAAAACAGAGCGCCTGCAAGATGCGCGTGAGAACGAGCACAGTGACGCTGCCATATTGAACAGGAACAGGGAGGGATAGCAGTGTTTGACAATGATATGACTTTTGGTTGCTGATTGATAAACACTTTTCAACCGATCGTTTTAGCCAGATTTGTGCATCGAAGAGTCTGTCCAGACAGTTGGCCGGTGCTATAAAGGGGTATGCCATAGAGAGGTGTGATTAGAGGTACCATCAGTAGTAAAACAATTCAACTTCCGAATATAAGAGATCCGGGAGGAGGGCCCCACCTGCGAGGAGGGCCCCACCCGGGAGTACTGTGCCATTATACATGTAGGCCCGAAAGCGTGCTGACTGACGCAGGGTGGGTTTTTGCGCCGCGCAGCACCGTTGAGCCGTGCTTTCTGTGATTCTTGACTAGCATGTGAACGTAAACATATTATATCTGGTAGGCACAGTCATACTTGCTGGGCAAAGTCTGGGCTTAGTACAGGTCGTATCTGCTCACTTTACGCCTCTTATCGGTCTCAGCAGCGCCGGGCGCCATGATATTGTACTTTACTAGTACTCCCATTCTCTGCCTTGTATCCACACCTTTGGGATCTTTTCACAGGTTGACTAGCTGACTGTTCGACAGTCGGCTCCATATGTTGCTTTCTGTTTATGGAACAAGAGTTCTCTCTGCGCTCGTCACTCCCAGGGCGCAGGCTCTGATGGATCGTCGCAGGCTCGCTCGCCTGCACAGGCAGCGGGTCGTATGAGACCAGAGATTTTTTTCCAGCCAGTGTGGCGGTTACAGTAACCATAGTGGTACCGCCGATAGGGACAGATAATCGGCCACTTCTGGGTCATTCCGGACAATTCTCAATTGTTCTGGACTGTTGTAGACTATTCCATTTAACTTGAACTTTTGGATTCTTTGGACGACTCGACTGTTCTAGCACTTTCCCATCCCTTCTTCAACCTACTAATGGCTATCGGCTCCGGAATACGTCCATGCAGAAATATGATCAAGCCACGCCGAGCCATTTGGTCCTGACAATCAATCCTCCCAGCCAAGGCCCGCGCTACATAGCTCCACATCCAGCTGAGAGGTACCCTGTGAGCCGTGTGCCTTTTACATCGGACAGCCATGCACAGACTGGATTTTACGCCACCCTAGTACAGGATCTACCGCAGATGAAAAATTTTCTACTGTTTGGGAGTTCGCCCCTGTGGCATATATAAAGGGCTTGATGCACCGCTTTATCTTGGATTCCCTTCTTCTTTTCCCTTTTTTTTTCTTTGTCAACTCACACCAGAAATCAAGGCATTTCCTCCTGAGTATTTATATTATATATATCTTTAAGTTATTAATTCAAAATGGTAAGTAACTTAACGGGACAGAGAAATGGAATTGGTGTACTGGTCAACCTTTTTTTTCAGCAATTGGCAGTTGTGATTTTTTTCTTGATTTCTTTGATTCATGGATGATTCAGTTTTTGAAGCAAACATTTTTGGCACTGAATGGAAAGATTGAATTTTTTTCTAGCAGTTTCTTGCGTTAATGGGTGAGGACTCTGGGTTTCTTATCGAGCTGAAATTTTTTTGCAAAGATAAGGGAAATGCAAATGTTCCTTGCCCTGGAAGAAGAAAAAATGTTTTTTTGATCTACTGAATCATAGAAGCAATGAAAAATAATTAAAACTGTCTTGTCACATCAACAAAAAAGACATTACATTTTACTAACTCATAATCTAGGGAAAAGAAAAGACTCACGTTAACGTCGTTGTCATTGGACACGTCGATTCTGGTAAATCTACCACTACCGGACACTTGATCTACAAGTGTGGAGGTATTGATAAGCGTACCATTGAGAAGTTCGAGAAGGAAGCTGCCGAGCTCGGAAAGGGTTCATTCAAGTACGCTTGGGTCCTTGACAAACTTAAGGCCGAACGTGAACGTGGTATCACCATTGACATTGCTCTCTGGAAGTTTGAGACCCCCAAGTTCTACGTTACTGTTATTGATGCTCCTGGTCACCGTGATTTCATCAAGAACATGATTACTGGTACTTCTCAAGCCGATTGTGCTATTCTTATCATTGCCGGTGGTACTGGTGAATTCGAGGCTGGTATCTCCAAGGATGGTCAGACCCGTGAGCACGCTCTTCTTGCCTTCACTCTTGGTGTCAGACAACTCATTGTTGCTGTCAACAAGATGGACTCTGTTAAATGGTCTGAGGCTCGTTTCGAGGAGATTGTCAAGGAGACTTCGAACTTCATCAAGAAGGTTGGTTACAACCCCAAGACTGTTGCTTTCGTTCCTATTTCTGGATGGAACGGTGACAACATGATTGAGCCCTCTTCCAACTGTCCTTGGTACAAGGGATGGCAAAAGGAGACCAAGCTCTCTGGTGTCGTTAAGGGTAAGACCCTTCTTGAGGCTATTGATGCTATTGAGCCCCCTGCCAGACCTTCTGATAAGCCTCTTCGTCTTCCTCTTCAGGATGTTTACAAGATTGGTGGTATTGGAACTGTGCCCGTTGGTCGTGTTGAGACTGGTATCATCAAGGCTGGTATGGTTGTCACCTTTGCCCCCGCTGGTGTGACCACTGAAGTCAAGTCTGTTGAAATGCACCACGAACAGCTTGTTGAGGGTCTTCCCGGTGACAATGTTGGTTTCAACGTCAAGAACGTTTCCGTCAAGGAAATCAGACGTGGTAACGTGTGCGGTGACTCTAAGAACGATCCTCCTCAAGGATGTTCTTCTTTCAATGCCCAGGTCATTATCTTCAACCACCCTGGTCAAATCTCTGCTGGTTACTCTCCAGTTTTGGATTGTCACACTGCCCACATTGCCTGTAAGTTTGCCGAGCTCATTGAGAAGATTGACAGACGTACTGGTAAGAAGACTGAAGACTCTCCTAAGTTTGTCAAGGCTGGTGATGCTGCCATTGTCAAGATGGTTCCTTCCAAGCCCATGTGTGTTGAGGCCTTCACTGAGTATCCTCCTCTTGGTCGTTTTGCCGTCCGTGACATGCGTGTCACTGTTGCCGTTGGTGTCATCAAGTCTGTTGACAAGTCTGCCGCCACTGCTGGTAAGGTCACCAAGTCTGCCCAGAAGGCTGCTAAGAAATAAATTATCTTAGACTGAGATTTCAAAAATGGAATTCCATTTTTGTTGTTTGGATTTTAAAATAAAAAAGTTTTTTTTACAAGTCTATAGGTATTTTAATAAGAAAAAAAAATTTAAAAATATATGTCTACGTGCCCGCCGGGTTCTGCTAAAGAAAGGACAACGGTGGTCTTGACAAAAGATAGGATTTGCTAAAGATAGGATTTGCTGTGCTGTCGCTGTTGTCTGTGACCTCATAGGTAAAACGTATAAAGTTTTGGTCCTTGGCATTTTTAGTACGACAGAATCACATAAGTGAATGCTACATACCGAATGGACCAATACTAGTGCTGGCATTGCCTGCAAACTGTTGAGCATATTATCCCTGGGCCGGTTACGATATCCATATTGTGTGGTGATTGTCATTCTTCGATACTGAATGTGAACGAAACTTCCTGCCTAAACCAGACGAACGTTTGCTAAACGTTGGCCAAGATTGATGGAGAATGAAGCTTGTAGGGCAGAGTTAATGTGTGCCAACATGAAGCTTGTATAGTGGTTTATTTAGACAGCAGGGCTACTACTCCGTCGTCAACGCTGCAGGATTTCTCTGGTGATCCCATCTTGTATCCATAGAGGCCGGGCACTATAGGAGTATGTACTCGCTTCATCTGTTTTGCTTCCTATCCGAGGGTCTGGCATTTCCATTTCCGCGCTTCCTTTGATCACCACCGATAATGCTCTCTTCCTACCTATCCATGCAAGCATGTCTTCTATGCATCCCTCGTTTGCGACAGCCGCCGCCCCAGGACATGTTCTTAGTCTGCCTCCCAGGCGCCTGCTAAGCAGCACGTTCTATCTTGCCAAGACCTAATTATGGTTCAACGAATGGCTGGGCTGGCTCTGGCCTCGTACATAACCTTGACGGCCCCGTTGACCCCGTTAGCCGTGGGCGATTTGTGACGTTGCAGCGCGCCATGGAACCCTGGCAATCATGTCCTATGTTTGGGCTTTGCTGTGTGTTCTATACTCTATGAATTACACCGTTGAAGCCGTTTCGACAGGTGCTGCATGCTGAAGGCGCATGCCTGCCCACCTTTTTTTTTTTCAGCAGCCTCGTTAGAAATGTTGATTAAGTAAATATCCACCGTGCCGAAAGTCACCAATAACAATTACGAAACCAAGTAGGAGCGCTGCTTTGATTTGCTAACTTGTCCAGATGTGAGTCTAATGATACGTCGTGTATTTATTGTGTATATCAGTGAACTTAGTACGACGTAGTGCTAATATTGGTTTCTTCTTATTTCCCGCTCTCTCGAAATCTGTTCTCTGTTCTCTGTTCTCTGTTCTCTGTTATCCTCTCACCTCTTTCTTTCCTCTCTCTCCCCACCTCTCTTTCTATTCTACCGACAATCCCCTAATCTAATCGTGCACCTCCCCGTATTTACTGTTCCAGACCTCATACTTGAATCTGTGCTGCTGTCTGAGTTATTTCCCCGTTATCGCGATATCACGCTATTAATCTCTTGTCAAACTCACATAAAAAAAACCTTGTTTCCTTTTTCTACGTCATTTGGCGCGCACGCGCTCGGCCGCAGTCCCCTCAAGCATCCCCAGGGTTGGGGCTTGGATCTATTAGTGTGACTTGAGAAATACTAGAAAATCTCTTGGCATTTTTTAGCCGTCAACTATATAAAAGGACGAGCCAGAATGGGCAGATGAAGCGGACAGCACGAAAAGAAAGAAATAACCAATAAACGAAACTACCAAGAAACAGCAACACAGTAATAAAGTGGGTTTCGACTATCGATTTTTTTGTTCCCCTAGCGATACACCACAACTTGCGAAACCGAGAAGTTTTGCGGAACCGAGATATTTGCCGGGATCGACTATTTCTCGACTAGTTTTATTTTTTTCAACTAAACTTCCGACCCGAATCTCTCTTTTTAAGAAGCCTACGGTTGCACTTGCGGATTTCCAGTGATCCGAGTTAAGATCACCATCATCCAGCAAGAGTTGTTGAGCAGTTTCCAGTGCTCTTAGAAAGTGCAATAAAAGAGCAGTTAACGAGTGAATTTTTTACAGTTGTTGAAGATGAACAACGGCATAGAAAATCAATATCAAAATATGTATTCAGATTCCTATGCCACCCACCAGGCCGGTAGTCGTAGTGGTAATGGCAACAACAATAGCAACGGACCTGCTGCGATGATGTCAGCGTCCCCTACTCAGTCGGATGGGCCACCTACAAGTCCAAAATCGGCAATCTCAGCAGTGTCTGGTACATCTGTATCTTCTATGGACAACCCTCTGTCTCTCGCAAATGGGGCAAATGTCCAGCTTCATCATCACACTTCAGAAGATATCAAGCTTGGCCCAGATACGAGCATCATGCAGTCCACCACTACATCTGCTACATCTGCCAGCGCCAATACAGCGGCTACTTACGAGTTGTTGCCATCCCCTCCTATCTCAGCTGAAGATGAGGTGACATTAGGGCCCTCTGATCACCACGGTACAGGACTGGAAACGTCTTTAGATTCAATCACACCTCCTGGTGATTTCGATACCAGTACCACTCCTACAAGTATTACAAGCTCCTCTAAACAGGACGCTTCTGTATCACCGAAATCCAATTCAAGTTCGTCATCTCCAAACAATGGGATTTATTCCGATTCCAGTTACTCGGTTGAACCAGTTTTGAAATGCAAATGGCTAACTTGTCAGGAAAGTTTCCCCACTCCTGAAGACCTGTATAACCATCTCTGTGAAGCTCATGTTGGGAGAAGATGTACCAATAATCTGTCACTTGCTTGTCGATGGGACAATTGTCGAGTAATTACCGTCAAGCGTGATCATATAACATCCCATATCCGTGTGCATGTTCCCTTGAAACCATATAAATGTGAATTTTGCAAAAAGACTTTCAAAAGACCACAGGATTTAAAGAAACATGTCAAGACCCATGCTGACGATACAGTTATCACCAGAATCCCCTCTCTCAAGAGTGAATATCATTATTCGAGAAACGATTCACAGCATGCTCCTTTCCCATTACAACCGCACCAACAAGCTGCCATGCCTGCTTTGATGGGAATGAGTAATGGAACTGGTACTGAATATCCATACCCTCCCCTATACTCGCAGCCGCCGCCACCGTCATCGTCAACGATTAATAATGTCCCTCAGGGATATAATAATAATTTTGTCGCTAGGCACCAGCACCAGCGTAGTTTTAACAATGGATATGAGGTGGAGCATACGTCTGATCGCAAACGGGCATTCGAGACTACTACAGATCTGTTTGATGATATTAAACGTTCGAGAATCACTCCGGCTTATACAAACGATATGTCAAACAGGCTCTCGTCCATGGAGTCCATGTTGAACATTTCGCCAAACAACTGGGGATATAGTTATTATCCGGATCAGGTAATTAAACATCAATCTAACGTTGGGCTTGCAACGAACAACAACAGCATTATTACTACCAATAATGGCATTTCCAGTAGGGTTCTTCCATCGTTCCGGTCAACGCAAGAGCTTATTGATGCCGACCAGTTTTTGTCTCAATTGTCGTCAAACATTTATACAAACTATTCCACAGGTACTGGATCTTCGATCTCTTCCACTAGTTCGAGTGAAGACCAGTACAGCTATGGTCAGAGATGTTCGACACAGCAACAACAACAGCAGCAGCAGCAGCAGCCACAGGCACAACCACTTCGATCACCGCTTCAACAGCCACCTCATCAGTACAATAACAACAACACTCCTTCTGGAAACACCTATTCCAATACTGCTACTGCCTCTTATCAGGTATCAAACAAATATGTCGCAGGTCCACCTCCACCAGCATCAAATATGTATCCAGCATTGAGCTCCTCAGCTGATTTCAGTATGTTGGCATCCAATAATTCCAATCCTGGCTACCCTCAGATTGCTAGTAGATATGATTACGAATACTCAAAGAGACAATCTGTGGGTGTTACTCAAAGGGCCGCTGCACCAGCCTCGTCTGCTGCCCCTGTTGATGACCTTGCTGACGCTCTTTGTAAGGTTGAAATCACCGATGTATCAACACCCGAGTCTCACAAGGAGAGTGAAATGAGAAAACACCTTGAAATCGTCAATGCTTTACGAAGATTTGTTACTCAGCTGATTGAGCAGCAACGTCGACAAGAACAAGAGGAGAAGGAAAACAAAAGCGAGCCGTCGTCTTCGTCTTCTTCTGCTCAGTTATATCCGAGTGTAGCTGCATATTAGGTGACTACCGGTTATTTTTTTATTAATATTTTTAATGTTTCATGTTGTTTTGGGGTTTATGTATTTATTAGAGTAATGAGATGTTATTCTACGGAGACCAGTGTTTTGGCGTTCCGGCGCTCTCAGCTAGAGGTACCCTGACAGATTTCATCACACGTAACGTGGCGAACGAAATCATAACCAGAACATTTGAGTAATGACTAATAAAAGTGATGGTATGCCTTTTAACAGGAGTCTCATTATTTATATAATATACAGACTTGTCTTTTAGACTAATAGAACTAGTGTGTTCAAATCCTTCATGGAATCTATCCAATTGACTTCGGCTCGAATTGTTTGACCAGGAGAATACCCGTGCTGCTGTGCAGCTATTGAGTTTCTCAAATACCATGTGTGTTTCATTACCTTGCGGACATGGGCAGTATTACCAAACGACAGTTGAACTGCATCCTCACCAAACACCGCATCGAAATAGTCATGGAAATGTGGTTTCGCCATTGACCCAATGATACAAATAGGGAATACTAGGCTTCGGTAATATTTCGAAGGAATCTTATCAAGAACAATGATACCTCGATCGACCGCATTGGCGATTTCCGGGTTATCAGGTGAAAATCCCGACGTAACACCGTACAGATAGATGAGAATAGCCAAACCAAAAAGCATAGTGGTATTTTCTATCAGGTCGCTTTCAGTTGAAATAGGATCGGACAGAGCGAATTCAAGCTCTTTTCTAATCAGTTCGGTCTTCTCAGCGAGCTCGGAAACAATCATCGCCGAGATGGCTGCATTAGCAGTGGCAGTTGCAGCCTCCGCAGCGGCCATTGCATCAGCAGAAGCTGGATCCCCAGAACTTGAAGCAAGGTCATTGGCAGTAATTGTGTCACCGCCATTGCCACCACCAACAACATCATCCGAGGAAAGAGGAGGCAAGGGTCGGTTATACTTGAATTCGTCAATCCTGGCCATTTTAAACGCATTGAGTTTGGTCACCTCATTCAATTGTATGAGAACATTGGTTTTACAACCCATGATTTTTTCAAGAGGAATAAACGTAGGAGACCTAGTGAGTTTTTCAAGAAACGAACTGGATGGGCATGGCAGTCCAGTAGTTGCGGTGGAAAGAATCTCCATCCAGGTCATGGCAGAAACTAGAAACGCTTCTGCTGAATCGCTTTCTGTTGGTGTAGTTCCGGCATTGGTCAGAATGGATACCAGTGCACTTCCCGCAATGATATTGTGTTGCCAACTTTGATATCCGCCCTGAAACAACTCAAACGACAGTAGCATAACAACAGCTGCAAGAGAATGAACTATTGACGGAGGCGTTGGGGGCACCGTTAGAGAGCTGCGACCAGTAGAGGTATTGACATTGGTAGCAGAAGGCACGGTGGTTGCAGACACAACAACCTGGCCGGTGATACTTGGGTCAATAGAACTTGCAGACACAACACTGGCGAAATTATTTGGATCCGAGTCACTGCCACCACCAATGAGTTTCCCTTGACCGTCATCAGTCATTCCAACACCACCATCATCTCCGCCACCACCGCCACCACCACCATTACCACCATTACCAGTACCATTGTCTACGGCTTGTTCATCACCCCCGGCACTACTACCGATCTGGTGCTGGTGGTGATCGAAAATAATAGAGTTTCTGAGCTCTTGTAAAATTAACTGAAGATGTAATTGTAAATCATCGTCCAGCTCGCCAGTCTGAAGAGTCATATAGGAAGCAGTAACAGACAGTGCCGAATAGTACAATGTCTTGGATTGCCTTAATAATGGGAAGATCCAAACATTTGTGCCTTTGTAGTACTGCCATTGCAAGGGGAAGACAAATTCCAAATAGTATAGTAGTAACTCTGCCTCGTGGTCCTTGAACCGGCCGACTTTGCCCAGCAAAGAATCAGACCCACTGTTGGAAGAAGCGGAACCACCGCCACTGGCCCCCGGACCGATGTTTGTGAAAAAAGAATATGGAAAGGCCGACGTCGCGGCCTGTTGTAGACCACCGATACCACCAGCATCAAGACCTCCCGCGATACCGCCCGCGGCTCCATTGACAGTCTTCTTGGACTTCATGTTGGACTTACGTTCAAACCACGCTGGCTTCTCGCCGTATCCAAAACAAGTGATCTTGGCTTTAATACATCGTTGGCACAACGGATAAGTCTCGTCGCACTTCTTCTTCCTTTTTTTGCATGTCCAGCAACCATTGCTGCTTCGATGGATCTGGCGACGCTGCATTTTACCTGGTCCCGAGTGGGCAGGAGGTTTCTGGTCCATTGCCGACTGAAAATAATAACAAGTTATTGCAGATACACACTAGTCAAGGGTGACTCTTAAAAAACTGGCTACTCACACAACGAGAGCGGGGACGACGTGAAGCTCGCAACTCAGCGAATATGGTACGAGACGATTAAATTACATGTAAAACACGTTCAGCCGCACCGGCTGAAATGGTACTCACACAACACAGCGGACCCTGCCTGATCCCACCAGCCTGAGGCGGTCGGTGCCCAGTGTAGAACAAGAAGATTGGCTGGTTCATGAGATGATGGGCAGCTTGGTAGGTGGTTTGTAAAGTCTTTTTAAGGACTGTGTGAGGTACCAGACACGGGGGGAGGTAGAAAGGAAGGAAAGAGAAGGAGGCGGATCTCCTTTGAGACAGTTATGTATCAGGCTATTGAATTAGAGTTAACAATAGAGCAGCCATCGGATGAATAATATCGTATACTTCAAATAATGTGGTAGAGGCAATGAATTCCTGAATATATATATGTTCAAAGAACTGAAGATCTTACCCTACAGCCCTTATCGTTATTTTGATGTAAGGGTTTACTACTGTGTCTGGCCTGATAACGAGAAAAATATTACTGTAGAATGATTTTAAGCAGTCTTTTGGAGCAGACGTCTACGATTTGCTTGAAACCTTTTTCTTTGAGTTTGGACATGTTCAGCTACCTTCTTAAAAAAACAGGCCTAAAGCCTGAAGAAAATATACTAGCATCTATGAAGGAAAAAGTGCCAGTTGAAAGCAAAGGCACTCCGACCGCGCCAGAACCGGCGGCCGCTCCTAGTAAACCTCTTGGAATCAGAGTATCTGGCAAACAGTGGAAAGAAACCAAAAAGCCTCTGAGAACAAATACTGTTGTAAAGGCTAGCTGGGAGAAAAAGCGTCTAGCACAGCTAGAAGCAAAGGCGTTCAAGGCTAAGGAAAAGGAGCTTAAAGATGAAAAAGAAGCTGCTAAACAGGCGAGGATCAAGGCCATAAAGGATAAAAAGGCCGCCAAGGAAGAAAAGGAGCGATACGCCAAACTATCAGAAAAGATGCATGCTAAGAGGGTGGCTCGACTGAAGAAGCGAGAAAAGCGAAACAAGCTTCTCAAAGAACGTTGATTATGCCCAGCTGGCATTATATATATATTTGTATTTATTAATGTTTAATTCTGTTGCATGGTTTTTACTGAAGGCATTGTGGTCTAGCTGATAAGAGTCACGCTACCGTTGGGCTCTATTTTCGAGAATCCGCATGGTTGAATAACGGGACCGAGTTCATAAATAACTATGATATCCTCATGTCGCACTAACAATCTATTGCGACCGATGAAGTGAAGATTTGTAATAGGCTTCTGCTCTTGGTTGATAATGTTACGGTACTGGATTTCTGGATCAACGAATCTTTTTCTGGGGTCGAATGAGATGTTTTTCAGTATTTCAGGATGCATTGACATGATAATGATACTGTAACCACCTTCTGTGAAATCACGAGCGAATGCTAGCCGTGTGGTATCGGGCGAAATAGCCCACAGCATTGCATCTTTTTCAGGGAGATTCGATAATCGAGCTATGGATGGAGCATTGGGATCGTCTTCGTCGTCATCGTCTTCGTCGTCATCGTCTTCGTCGTCATCGTCTTCGCTGTCACTGTCGCTGTGACCGCTCCTATTAGGTTCCGTATCAATAGCATCTTTACCAATGTTATTATCGTCATTGTCTGACATTTCACGGTTCGTGCCACCATTGGGGGCTTCAGCATTATTCTGGTATTGACTGAGAAATGACTCAAAAGACAAAATGAGAGCAGAGTACTCGGGATCTTTTGCCAGGCCAATTCCGCGTACACCTCCCATACATCCAACAAACAGATTATCGTAACTGATAGGAATGGCGTTAGATAATGGAATGCATGTGGAAATTTCCTTGGCGATTAGAAACTTAAAGTACTCCCATAGGATTCTCGGCCTCTGTTTAGTATTCATGTCTTCTACGCGACCAAACACAACAGTTTCTGTCATACTCGAGGCAACAGTTAGAATTTGATCCGCATGTAACACATTAAGTTCAAGATCCAGCCTATAATGTCCTACGTCCATTTCTTCCTTTGTATCGAGGTTTACTAGTAAAAGACCACCTAATCTTGAAGATCGTAAAAACAGAATCTCTCCTCCAGCTGACACCTGAACGCTTCTTATAACCGAGGGATAGATTCGTGCGAATATTTCAGTACCTAATTTTGTTTTCGAATAGCTGTTCAGCTCGGCATCCCATCGATCATATACCGCGACTGAGCCATTGTCATATTGAATAGCGATATAGCGGTTATCAGAGCTCATAGATGCAAGACAGTTCATACATATACGACCAAAGCTCATTACTATATCATGTGGCAAAGGACATAATGTCTCCAGTTTAGGAGAGGTACCAGAGCCCAAGTCATAAATGGCAATTCGACCGTACAGTTCTGCGTTGATTGCAGACACAAAATTTAATAGAATGAGTCTAGTGCCATCAGGAGAAAAGAATTCTCTAACGTCATCAGATTCGCCTCCATCGAAGTCCTCTCTGTCGTCTTCTCGTATATCGGGTAAAGCGGGTACATAGGGAGTGATGATTTTATGCACAGCATATATTTCCAGGCCAATAAATAATTCTCTACTGAGATCGAGATATCCTTTCCTATTGAAAAGTTGTGTTAGGCGTTCATGTGAGTCTCCTTTTTTTTTTTTTTTCACATCCTTATAGAGAAGCGACTTAGGAAATCCAGTGTTCTCAATGACATTCTCATCAAGATAACCATAATAATACGGTTCTCCTCTTTCCGTTACTGCAATCTGTTCTTTGATAAATGCAGTAATAACTTGCTTCTCAATTGCCTCCTGGCAGGCAAACTGGCGAAATCGTCTGCTGGTGTGCCTTATTGCTTGATAAGATCTAATGTCGAGGCTCGATAAGATTCTGAGGAATAATTCCGGAGGAAGGTCTTCAATTGTTGTTGGCATTCTGATCTTGAAAGTGGTATACAAGAAAATGATAATGACGGAGCGAGCGCCACCACATATATTTGTATGCGGCAATTCAAACTCTAGTGACTAATATTATTCCATATGTGTATCCCATAATCATAATCTTGTTGGCTAAGCGAAACGAATGTTTGGAAACAACTAGGAGGAAACAGAAGAGTATATAATGCGGCTTTTGCATATGCAAGAATATTTCATTGACTAGAAATGATCATGTACCACACATTACTGTCCACCTTTCAAAAGCCCGAGAATGGCATCAACTGAATCGCCACAAACTCTACCAATCAAATTTGCCATCAATGATCCAGATTGGGCATATTTACATCTTGAACTGTGAGTTTGTTTAGTGGCCTGTCAGGGCTGTAGTCTGCATTACTAGGCTAACTATTAGATTAATGACAATTGAACAGACATGTGTCGATCTAATAACATGGCGTCTGGCTATATCCCGCGCACTGAATCAGTTTCTTGGAATATCTGGAGATTCAATCCCCGTTGACCTGCTTCATGTATCTGGTCTAGAGCTATGGATCAGAGTACCTGCGTCGGATCTCCAATCGGTATGGAGTGCCCTTGGTGGAGCTGTTACGTCGATGAATGGCCAAGCTGCTGAAGCAACGATTTCCGTCATCCGGGCCTCTCGCTATCTTGCGGCCATTACTTGTCCTAGACGACGTGAATGGACTTGACTAATCATTCAATTCATTATGTACATGGCATTTCATTTCATTTCAATTGGCTATTCGTCCTCTCCGAAGCGCCTCTGTTGAACCTTCTATTAAGCTCTTTGTCGTACTTCGAATGAATGTACTCTGCACACCGTAGGCACCAGACTTCCTCTTCCTCTCCTCTTCTTCCGCTCTTTCTCTCTCCTCCTCAGCCTGGGACAATTCCAGTCTCCGTCCACGATCCGCTTCAAGTTTCTGAGCGTCTGCCATCATAGCGGCAAGCTTCTTCTGCCGCTCGTCCTCAACAACCTCACCAGATGAAGCGCGGTTACGGTCATCTGCACTGCTACCCCTGGAACGTTCATAATCAAGGTACGGTGGACTCTTCTCCCTAATACTTTGATATCGATCTTCCCTACTATCTTTAACATTTGAATGATGCTCATAACGGTGCCGTCCATCATATCGGTCATGTCGGTCGTAATCTCTGTCTTGCGAACTCGCATGTCGCCTAGATCTATCATAATCTCGGTTTCGGTCTCGGTCTCTTGAACCCTCATGTCGACTGCTTCGACCATCATCTCGATCTCTAGGACTTCTATGTCGTCGATCTCGATGATGGCTTTTGTGTAAAGACCTGTCCCTGTCCCTACTATTCTTACTGGCAGTCTGTTCTTGTTGTGCCTTTGCAATGGCTCTTTCGATTTGCATCTTTTTAATCTGCAACATTGGATCTTCTTTTACTTTAATGGCCAGATCTCGTCCCGAAGTCATAAACGTCTCGTCACTCTTGTCATTAATATTAAACCGGTCTGCATCTCCGTCTTTACGTAACCGATTCACCTCTTGGTTACCACTGCCTCCTAATATAATACTATCGTCGATTTTCTTTTTACCCAATAAATAAGCCTCATTATCATTGACACTGCCCATGGAGCCACCACTCGCTTCCGAATACATCCATTCTAATCGTTTGACTCGCTTTTTCCCAGTGGCCGCATCCTGAAGCGATAACAGTTCATCTTTTTCTCGTTCCTGTTGAATCTCCTTTTGTCTTTCAAGAATCTTTTTCCTCTCCTCCAGAGCCTCCTTTTCTCGTTTCCACACAACCTCCTGGTTCTTTAGTAAACCGGGATGCCATGACTTTTTCAAATTCAGATCTCTCGACATGTTTTCACTATCTGTCTGTGAAATTCAAATAAAGCAGACTGACTGATGATGATAATAGTCTATTTATTATCTCTCAATCTATCAGTGCCCCAGCCGCACTACGCCATTCTCCAAGGGGCAAACAGCTTCTTTTCCGCGCAATGGCTGTGTTGTGGCGGCCAGGGTTGGGAACTTCTGGATCTGCCACTTACTGTGTCAATCGTACATGAGAGAGCAGTAGATTGATTGATTGATATATTGTTTGATTCCGTGACAGGTAGGTCTTATATTTAACACTGTGCCCCCCATTTTGGCAGGAAATAGCTTTTGAACTTGCCATTTGTATAATAAAAGGGAACGTCGGTTTCTGCGCCAGCGCGATAGCGAGGTAAAACAGCAATTGATTGACAGCTTCTAGCAGGCACCTTGGTAGCGAAACGCTGTAAAAGTAAAGAGTTTCAAGGTGCGACGCCGACAAGACAGAAAAATCGATTCGCCAAACTAAAATAAACAAAAGACGAGCAGTGAGTAGCTACTCCACACACAAAACAGTATGAAAGTAGTATTGGTTTGGTGGGCGCTATTTGCCTCGCTATGTCTTGCATTCGATCCAAAGGTTTCTGTGACTGGATTCGACAACGGGCCTCAGGGACTGGTGTATTTTCAGGACAGCTCGGTAATTATCTATCATTCAGCTAAAGATGGCTCGTTAAAAAGGTCCGACGACGATGGAGCCAACTGGAAGGATGTCAAACTTGATGGAGCCAAAGGGAATGGTGGCATCCAGTATCTCATTGAGCATCCATTTGATAGTAAAATAGCTTATGCCTTGAGCGGGGTGTCTGACACTCACTACATAACCACTGATCAGGGCAAAAGTTGGAAGCAGTTCAAGATCCAATCAATTAACCGACTAAATGGACCCAGGCCATTAGTTTTCCACTCGAAAAACGTGGGTTACGTTATTGTTAGTGGGTCGGAATGCCCAAATGGCGACCAACACAGCCCTCAATGTGTCGATAGATCTGTTTATACCACGGATAATTTCGATAGCTCGAGCCGTGGGTCTAAATTAGGCGACAAGGCGTTCAGATGTATCTGGGGCCATGCGAACAGAGACAGTAACGAGTCCATTTCTCAGGATGCTATTCTATGTCTACTCGAGGTAGATAACGATCGCAAGCTGGCTCTGTCCACGGATTTCTTTCAAAGTTGCGAATACGTCAAAGTGGATGGGAAGACTGTTCATGACGTTTTGGATTTTGGGGCCATGAGTCAATTTTTTGTGGCTGCTATTGGGTCCGATGGTGATGATGACAACACCAAAACGCCATCTGATGAACTCACTTTACTGACATCTACGGACCTAATCAAATGGTCGATTGCATCATTTCCTGATGACGGCAAATCGGCTATTGGGAAGACTTCGGCGTTTACTATACTGGAATCATCCAAGCATTCTCTTCATATTGATGTTGCTTATGATGAGCAACGCTCAGAAGGTACGCTATATACCAGTGATTCGAAAGGCAGCTATTTCAAAAAGTCCTTAGATCATACCTCTCGCAGCGCAAACGGGTTAGTGGACCTCGAGAGCGTTGAAGGCATTGATGGGATTCTTATTTCCAATGTGAAAGAAAGTGGTCACAATGTTCGAACCAAGATATCTTATGATGATGGACGCACCTGGAGCTTCTTGACAGTAGGAAATTGTCAAGGCAATCGGGCTGGTGGAATTTACGACTGTAATGTTAATCTTCATGCTATATTGGATCACCGCAATGTGGGAAGAATCTTTTCCAGCCCTGCTCCTGGGATTATTGCTGGCATCGGAAACACAGGCCGAAAGCTTGAAACACGAGCAAATGGTGACTTCTATTTGTCCCATGACTCAGGTCTGACATGGACAAAGGCCTACAATGGTCCTCATTTTTACGAATTCGCTGATCAGGGAAATATCGTTCTTGCCATCGAAGACACCACCGAGTTACAAAAAGATGGCACTGACGAGATTAAATACTCGCTAGACAGGGGCACCACGTGGCAGACGTATAAATTTAAGGATAAAGTCAGACCACAATTCTTATTGACTACACCTGATTCTACGTCAATGCGGTTCTTATTAGTGGGCAATCGATCAAAAGATGACAAAAAGTTAACGATATCTATTGATTTTGATGGTCTTTATAGTGACAAGTGTCAAATGAAGGAAGATGGATCTGGTGATTTCGAAAAGTGGTACGCTCGGTACGATTCAGAGTCTAAAGAACCCAGTTGTATTTTGGGTCATAAGCAATATTTCTGGAGAAAGAAAACGGATCGAAAATGCTATGTTGGAGATCTTTATCATGAACAGTTTGCTTCCACCGAGGATTGTCCTTGTACAGAAGTTGATTATGAATGCGATGAGAAGTTTATTCTTTCTCCTGGAGGCAAATGCGTACCAACAAGAAAGTATCTCAACGAATTAATTCAATGTAAAAAGGGCGACACGTACATAAGGTCAACTGGCTATTCCCTTGTGCCTGGTGATACTTGTAAAAGAGATGGTGGCAAGACATTAGATGGCACCAAGAGTGTAGTCTGTGGGTCTGAAAAGAATGATGAAGATGATAACGGTAATAGTGGTGATGATAGTGGAGATAAGGTCGACGGTAAAGTCACGTCTCATCGCAACTTGTTTAACGGTGAGATTATTAACTACTTCTATCTCCCAATGGATAAAGAATTCCCCGGTTATGAAACGATAATCGCACAAAATAACTACGACCAGGTATTCATCACCCATGATCAGGGCTTGACGTGGCAAAGGTTTCTCGGAGGTCAAGAGATATTGACAATTTTACCCAACCCGAATTTTCCTAGTGCAGTGTATGCTGTGACGTTTGATTCCCTCCTTCACGTTTCTACTGATAGGGGAAAAACCTTCCGTTCCTCCAAACTACCGGTCAGTCCCTCCTCTCAAAGAGGAGCCTCTCTAGATTTCCATCCAAAAAATATCGATTGGCTGATATATATCGGAGAAACAGATTGCGATAATCCATTCTCCTGTAAATTAGGTGCATACTATTCTGTGGATGCAGGCAGATCCTGGAGTCCTCTCAAAGAAGATGTTACTAGATGTTCTTGGGTGGGTCACCTCCTTCATAAAACCGATGAAAAGCTTATTTACTGTGATCAAAGAGTGGCAGAAGGATTTGGCGTTCGTCAGGCACTTGTTTCAAGTGACGATTTCTTTAAGTCTACACAAACTCATTTCGACAGCGTTGCTGGTTATGCCTTCGAGAGAGAATTTATTATTGTTGCAACAGTAAGTAGTACAAAAATGCACTTCCCCAGCTTGGTAAAGACTCTCTAACCTTGTCCAGATTGATGCAAAGAATAGTGAATTGAGGGCATACGTCTCAGTAGATGGCAGGACGTTCGCCTATGCTAGATTTCCTCCTAATTTTAAGGTAGATTACCAACAGGCTTATACTGTTCTTGAATCGGTGACGAATGCTATATTCCTTCACATTACTGTTAGCAATAGGCCAAGGGCCGAATATGGTTCCATTTTAAAATCCAATTCCAACGGAACGGACTATGTCCTGTCACTAGAGGGTGTAAATAGAAACGCTCTTGGCTATGTTGATTTTGAGAAAATGCATGGATTGGAGGGTGTTGCTTTGGCGAATGTGATCAATAACCTTGCAGAAGCAAAAACGGGAGCGAGAAAGCAGCTCAAGACTAAAATCACACATAATGATGGCGCCACTTGGTCTTATATCAAACCCCCAGACAGAGACTCCAACGGTGAGAAATATGAGTGCTCCGGATCACTAGAAAAGTGTTCATTGAATCTGCATGGATACACTGAGAGAGAAGATTATAGAGATACCTATTCTTCAGACTCTGCAGTTGGCTTGATGGTGGCAGTTGGTAATGTTGGTGAGACTTTGACGAATAAAAAAGATGGCGATACGTTTTTGACTAGAGACGGTGGTATAACCTGGAAGGAAATCAGAAAAGGCGCGTTTATGTGGGAGTTTGGTGATTCCGGCTCGATTATTGCCATTGTTAATGGCCATGATTCGACAAATGTTCTCTATTATTCATTGAATGAAGGAGCCACATGGACGGAATATAAATTCAGTGATGACCTTGTAAAGGTTGATGATATTGCTACTGTCCTTTCTGACACGAGTCGCAAGTTTGTATTATTTGGACGTCCGCCTGCCAAAGAAGGTGCTAAATCCTTTGCGATTCAAGTCGATTTCACTAAACTGACTGATCGTAAATGTGTTCTAGACAGTGGTGATTCTAACAAAGATGACTATGAATTGTGGTCTCCTTCGCATCCTTTCTTGAAGGAGAGCTGTCTATTTGGGCACGAAGCCATTTACCATCGAAAGATACCTGATCGCAACTGTTATATAGGATGGACCCCAGATATGGACATCTTGAAGCCACACAAAATCATCCGAAACTGTTCGTGTACTAGGGAGGATTTTGAGTGTGATTTCAACTATGTTGGTGCTAATGATGGCACATGCCAGTTAGTGCCTGGATTCTCTCCTCCTGACCATAAGGCTGTTTGTAATGAAATGCCTGGCACTGTCGAATATTGGGAGCCAACAGGCTACAGAAGGGTTCCAATGAGCACCTGCCAAGGAGGATCAGAATTTGATAGAATCGTATCACATGCATGTCCGGGCCAGGAAGATAGATATGACCGTAAACATGGGGGATTACGAGGATTCGCTCTTTTCGTGGTTATTATGCTCCCTATAGGTATGGCGCTCGTAGTTGGCTACATAGTATGGGATCATTTCCAGAAGAGATATGGACAGATCCGACTGGGTGAAGAAGATGACGATCAGCCAGTGATTATACGCTACGTTGTTATCGGGGTGGCTGCAGTAATTGCTGTTGTGTCTGTAATTCCTACGGTAGCCCGAACCGTATTTGAACGCATAAAATCTAAGCTCGGTGGTTCGAGCCCCTCTCTAAGATACACCACCAGAGGGTCGTTATCACGAAGTAATCACAGGTACTCCCCGGCAGATATTGAAGAAGATGGAGAACTTCTCCCAGGTGGAGACGAAGATGATGATATCATGGGTGATGACGAATTGGATCATGAGTTATGATGACATATATACATATAAAAAACAACTTCTAGTCCATTTATTTCCATTTCCCTAGCTTATCCTGTCTCACTGCTGAGAAAGAAACATAAATATAGCTATTGTATATCCCTTTGGATATCCCTCTGGCGTATCAGAATATAGCAATTCACTGCCACAAGAGAATGCTTACGGCATCAGATAATAATAATAATAATATTGTACATAGATATAAAGAACCTAAGGAATAATAATACAGCATTTTGGGTTGTTAAAGATATTGTCTTCTGTATAGAAACATATGTGCAAGATGCTGTTGTCTTACTCCACTCGTGGTAGCCCAGCGGTAAGACTAAACTGTCCACCAGCGCCAGCAAAAACCATGCTCACGCCAGTAGTGGCGGTATTCTTAATTCTTGTTGGAACCTCCTCATCTTCAGGCGAGTCCTCTCCTGCGGGCTTTCCATGTCCAAGTTGATAGACCTCACCAAAACCCCACGTCCAAATGGACCCGTCTTCAGCCGATAATGCGATTGAGTGATCAGTTCCAGCAGCAACAAACTTGAATTTGGGTAGTTTGACAGAATTGTCTTCTGACATTCCCAGAGTCAGTTTAGTAGGAATCGGCACATATGAAGGAGCGCCATTCTTTTCCCTGACAGTGGATTCCGGAAGTGCATTGGTTGGTATACCCAATTGATTGAAGTTCATTTCACCAACCGCGAAGATTTCACCTTCGGAAGTCAAGATAAGCGAGTGATGGTTACCTCCATCAACCTGGACAACTTCTTTATTAGCAAAGAATTTTGCCAACGTTGGTTTAGTCACCGACACTCCACTTCCAGCAGACATGCCATCTTCCTCGGAACCCCAAGTAGCACACTGGCCAAAATTGTTAAGACCCCAGGCCCACAGCTTATTGTCATGATCAATAGCAAAAGAATGATATTCTCCAGCGGCTACAGACTTGATATTTTTCAGTCCCTTGATTTTTATAGGTCCAAATGTTTTGGTTCTTAAGCGAGCATTAACCTGGACTCCCAGTTGATAGTTCTGTCCTGTACCCCAGGCATACACTTGGCCATATTTGTCAACAATCAGCAAATGGTCCTTACCGCCAGCCAAGCCCACGGCTCCTCGGATCTGGGAAATATAGACTGGTGTAGTCTGGATCTCGACTCCACTCTTGAATGCCTTATCACCATCGTCAATAAATGTACCCCATGCCCATAAGTGACCTTCGCTTGTAATGGCAGCAGATAAGTTGTCAGTGGCAGCAACAGCTACAAATGT
This sequence comes from Sugiyamaella japonica, assembly GCA_030583365.1. NCBI lineage: Eukaryota > Fungi > Ascomycota > Dipodascomycetes > Dipodascales > Trichomonascaceae > Sugiyamaella > Sugiyamaella japonica. The sequence continues at coordinate 28,463 of JAJMIG010000005.1, forward strand.
CAAGTGTTCAGGAACGGTCTCCAGTCTTGTTGGAGTCGATTCCTTAGCATTAATGTCATTATCCAAATCAACATCACCACTATCATAGTCCTCCTTTGTATCACGTCCCAAAACACCAGAATCATTCTGGCCCCAGCTCCATAATTTGCCATTATGGTCTATGGCAATCACATGGGCCCCTCCAACGGCAATTGACACGATTCCCACTTGGTCAACAGGCAACAGAGCATTGAGTCTGGGACGCTTTACTTCAGTGACGTTTGGCCCCAGACCCAGTTCACAAAGCGATCCAGACCCAAATACGTACACGTTCAGCTTTTCACTAGCTAACGATGGAATCGGGTTTATAATAGGACGCGAGGTAGAGCTAGTAAGCGAGCTACCGGCCGCTCTAGCAGGTCTGCCAAGACCATTACGAGAATAGGGCCCAGTTGGCTCAGCTCTTCCATTGCCATTTCTTACTAACTTTGCCCTTTTGGCAGTTCCGTTGGCAGTTGGAGCTTCTTCGTTCAAGGCGGTTGTTGCAAGCCGGTTCCGCTTTCTAGTACTGTCGCTGGGAATTTTTGCCATTTTCCCTCCACACTTCAAAATTCTGAGCACAAATTTTTTTTAAATATAAGCAAAGGACCAAATTGTCCTAAATGTAACAAAAATTGCACGTATATCTGGCAGTTTCGATGCTTTGCTCGTCCCACAATAAGCTTTGTTTATTGTGTACTTTGTATTTTTCACGTCTGCCGGTCGATCGCATTATTTTTGCATGTGTTCACCGGATATGCGCTGATCGGCCAGCTTCAGCCGCGCGCTGTTCTGGTGGCCGAGCTGGATACGAAGATAAAAAAAGATAGATATGTTAATGAGGTGAGGCCATGGGAGAGAGAGAGAGAGAGAGAGATAGCTGTTTCGCGGTTACTAAAATCGCTGTTAGCCAAGATGTCCCATTTTGTGAGTAAATATTGTCTGGAACTCGCTGGCTCTGCTGGCGCTGCCGGATCGTACTCTGCTAAACCCTGCAGGAGCATATGCAGTGAAGAGAGAGTCTTGTTCGAGGCGGTCGAGCAGACTGGCCAAAATTAGGAGTTATCAACAGCGAGTAATGATAGCTTGCCTGTATAGTTCTGTAATGGTAGAAAATCGTATAAAACATTAGATGGACCACCATCGACAAGTGCGCCAAAACAGGTTTACGCTGTGCCCCCCAGATTAGGAACATGTACGGCTAGAAATTTTTGACGCTATGAAAATATATTTTCCAAGGGTCTTGAATATTGATTGCAAGATTAATTTTTCAGGAGATAACAGAGACAAATCAAAGTCACAATGCCCAAGGCTACAAAAGCAGATCAGAAACTTCGTCATGACCCACTACACTTAGAGCTGGCTCATGAAGGTGGTGTGCTAAAAGTTCAGACCAAGAGTAAAGCTGGAAGAGCTAAAAAGCCTTCAGACGATACAGATGAAAGTTTCATTGATGCTGGGCTATCGAGAAAGATCTTGCAAATCGCCAAGGAGCAGCAGGAGGAAATCGAACAGGAGGAGTTTCAGAAAAGACCAAAAAACCATAAGTTAAGGGCTGGTCAAAGTTTTGGCTTCGACGATGAGGAGATTACTGGCCGGTTTGGAAACGACGACGAAGAATCGGACGACGAAGACTATGAAGATTATGAGGAAATAGAAGAGATTGAAGTCGATCCTGAAGAAGACGCTTTATTTAATAGATATATCGCTCCTACACATGACGAAGAAGGTGAAGATGGTACAGTGATGTTTAACCTGGCAGATCGAATTATGGAGAAAATCAGAGAAAAGGAAATGAAGGAAGCGATGGCAAACAGAGCTCGCCATGGTGCTGCGGGTGACCAGTCGAATGAAAATGAAGGCGTTATGTTACCTCCCAAGGTTATTGAAGTATACACCCGGGTTGGCGAACTGCTTGCTCGATATCGTTCTGGTAAGCTGCCTAAGGCGTTCAAAATCATTCCGTCGCTACGAAACTGGCAGGACGTTTTATACGTTACCAATCCATCAGCATGGTCGACCCAGGCTGTGTACGAAGCTACTAAATTATTTGTATCCAATCTGAAGGCCAACCAGTCCCAGAAATTTATAACCAACATTTTATTGGAGAGGTTCAGAGACGATATTCAGGCCAATAAAACACTAAATTACCACGTATATCGTGCTCTAAAGAAGGCCCTCTATAAGCCGGCGGCTTTTTTCAAAGGATTTCTATTCCCATTATGCGAGTCGGGTACCTGTACTCTGAAAGAAGCGGTCATTGCTGGTTCTATTCTTAGCAAGGTGTCAGTTCCTGCTCTGCACTCGGCTGCTGCCTTGTTACGGTTAGCTGATATGGAATATTCCGGTCCTAACTCTCTATTTATCAAGATCCTTCTCGACAAGAAATATGCGTTACCATACAAGGTTGTTGATGGAACTGTTTTCCATTTTATTCAATTCAGATCCGTCGAATCACAACTACCTGTTATCTGGCACCAATCGCTGCTTGTGTTTGCTCAGAGATACAAGAATGATATAACTGAAGATCAGAGAGACGCCATATTAGCTGTCCTCAAGATCCACAGTCACCCCTCCATTACCCCAGAAATTCGCCGTGAGCTACTGTCTGGAGCTACCAGACAGTTATCTACCGGGCAGACACAGATGGATTTAAGTTAGGAAAATAAATATATTATAAGCATTCTCATTCTGTCATTATGTTTTTTTTCCATATTGGACGCCCAGGACCGGCCTGGTAGTTCACTGGCCTTAGACACAAATAATTGTCGCTTGATTGGCCATCAAATAAATAAGTTTTTTGAAACGCTCAAATACAAATGCTAGGAAATCTCTGTTTTGATGAACAGCGTAGAGAATATATATTCCTCCCCTTGAAGGTCCTGTAATTGTAGATGACGATATCCCTGATTGAGATTACACAGACGGGCGGTGTACACAGCAAACATAGTATCCCCTGAATGGACTGCAAAGCGAATAAATATGAAATCAAGGTCTCTTTTGTTGACCTCCACCTGTTGGGTGGTATTCCAAGTGGGATTGAACCCGTTGTCGGTTACAACTGGAGTTTTCCACTTGCTGACAGGACCGGTGAACGAATCTAAAGAGGAGATGGAAGAAGACGAAGACTTGCGTCTCGCAAATGATTGCGAAGATGATGAGTCAGTGGATGACATTGCTGATGAAATACCCATATCATTACCATATATTTCAATAGTGACGTACGGATCAATCGTCTCATCAACTTTCAAGTCCTTGGGACGAGGTAGTTGCTGAGCTGATATAACGGTCATCCTAACACAAATCAGTTCGCCATATGGAATAGTGGCTATATCCCCGGTATTGACTGATTTCGAACTAGGTCCTCTCATTAACGGCAGCAACTTGGATGGAATTCTACTATTTTTGCCTGAAATAGCAGAAATAGCATTTGCTGATGGCTCCAATCTGCCATGTACCCCAGCCAACATATAGCTGGGCTTCAGTACATAACCCCCACTGTTGGAGAAAAGGGCGTCGTTTAATTGAAGACCAATATCATTAGTCTGCCAGTTTAGTGCCACCATCTGGACTCCATGTTTCCAATAGGGAATGGGGTCAAAATTAGTCGAAGTCATACGATAGCCTGATGGGTACGTTCTTAGCATATATTTACGATTATGCTTGATCAGCTGAGCTCTTTTAATTGGGTCTTTCATCATAGAATTGACAGATCTCTCGGAAAGCGAGAAACAGTGGTTCATTGTTTTGGAAATTGGTAATGAAAAGTTCCGAAATTTGACTCCGCTTAGATAGATGCCCAAGTCAGCTAGCTGTTTGCAGACTTTTGTCTGGTTAGATTTCGGTCTTCGTCTGGTACTGCCAGACATCGAGCGGTCTTTGATAGGACTTCTACCACCAGTCACTCCTGGAGGAGGGCCGCTTAGAGCTGTATCATCACTTGTACCACTTATTGATGATTCGGCAGTACTGCTCCAAGCAACATCAGAATGGTATAGGGAAGGAGGGGCGCCAATCCTAGATTCAGTAGTAGCAGTACTACGATCAGACTTCACTTTAACCAAAACCCTATGTTTGAGATCTGCTGGACATGGAAGTTGATTCTCCCGCCCGCTATGAATTGGTTCAGAAACCAGCTGGCTGCCAAGGACTGTACTTAGGCTATCTACCATTTTAAGCTGGTTTTCAACGCTACAGTGGACCTCCAGAGAAAGAATCAACGGATATGGCGTCGAGATAAACCCATATTTACGAACCGCTTCGACAACATCAGCAAAGTCTATTGAAGATGTAAATCTGTGTCCGTGACATACAACAGGCCCATTATCACCATCCCAGCAATCAATCTCTATACATCGACATCCATTCTGTAGTGCCCGAATATATGCTTCCACAGATGATGGACCAGCAACCTGTCTAGCCAATAGATATGTGTTGTGAGACGAAGAAATGAGGTATTCATTGAGAGGATGTGTAAAATCCTGTTCAATGCTAGTAGATAATGGAGGGAAATAGGAGGTGGAAATTAGTATCTCCGAGAACTGATCAACGGTCAGAACTGGCAAAGGTAGTGACTGAGACCGGTCTGATTGACTCAAGTCAGGTAACTGTGCCTGTTGCTGTCCTTTCATAGAATGTTTTCTAAAGATTTTCTCGATTGTAGCATCATCAGTGACACTGTCTTTCTGAACGTCGCGGAAAAATCTCTGTAATCCTTGTAATGTAAGTCCATTTGAATGGTCAGCAATATCATTGAATATAAGAGAAATGTCGGCTCTCCATTTCAGAAGCTTGACAAAATTCTGGAACTCTTTAAAGTCCAGAAACCCAGAATTATCAACATCAGCCTGTTTGAATTTCGTTTCGAGGTATTTCTTTGAGCAATTAATATGAAGTCTCCTAGCCAGTCTTTCAACGTTTTCAAATGATAATCGCTCTTCACCATCGTCCTCTTTGGTAACATATTTATTCCAATGAACATGAACAAATCGTTCGCCTGGCATGGCCAACCCAGACATTATTTCTCTTCGATACGTGACTAATTGGCGGAGGATATCGACGAATATATCGAATTCCTTCTGGGAAGTAGCGACAATATGAAGGGCTTTCAGTTTTTTACTGTTGTCTGCTTTCGAATAGATGATAGATGCCCAACGGGGCTCATGCTCGATGGAGACTTTGAGTTCTTCTCTATAGTGTCGAGCATTGTGAGCAACATGGATTTCGAAAATTCTGTCAATATAGAAACGTGCCGACGACTTTGAATCCCACGACACAATACCCAACTCGGGATCCAAAACAAAGATTCTCTGAGTACGTTTTCTATGGGTGATACGAAGAAACGACAAACCACGCTGTAATACTTCAGGGATATGAACTGACGAGGTGGACACAAAAGCTCCATTAGAACTTCCATTTGTCCAGGCAGCTGTGACTGGTGTTGTTGTAGACGTGACGGATGATAAGGAATCGCGAGATCCTGAAGATGTGGCAGGGGTCTCATCATTTATAGAAGATACAGGTGAAGGCGTAATTATCGGAGGACGCATGGTTTCTAGGGATGTATCGATTTCAAGGGATGGGTGTAAAGTAGTATTACTGGCAACAATCTCAACTAGACGTGCTTCATCGTGACCATAAATCAAAGACTTTGGAGTAGCGACTCCGACTCCAATTCCTGTACTGCTACCACTCAGCGACTCAGCCGAGCTCCTAGAGAGTCCACTATTTCTGCGCATCGTAACTGGGCCAGGAGCTGGTAGGTTGAAATCATCATCAGAATGGGTGTGGCCACGTAGTGAAGTCAGCGACAACGCAGAGGAAGAAAAGCTTCGATTTCTTCTAGAGCCACCACCGCAACTATTATTGACAGTTCCATTCCCATTTCCACTGCTGACGCTCGAGTTGGACCTGGTACTGGTAATGTCATTATTGCTCATGTCCGGTAAAGAATCCGGCGAATACGATGATGATGTTTCATTTGTCAGCATGAACGGATCAGGGGGAGACATGCTTGCAAAACGGCCGAGTACTTTATTCGTAACTCTTTGGAAAATATTCAGAGAATCATCAGAATGGTGAAACCTGGGAGATCCAGTTGGCCTTGAAGGAGGGGATGGACGGTCCATGCTGGTGTAATGGGTTTATCGGTGCTGCATTGAACGCAACCAATTAAACCATTTCTTCTGTATCTGTATCTCTGTAGAACTGGGTATTGACAAGCTAATCTGTTGGGCTGGACATGGTCAGTATTGGACTTTAGAATGCACCTGTGGCGCCGTTGTAAAATAACGTACCTTATTGGAGCACTCGCTGTCTCTGTTTACTTTTCTGTGTAGTTTTTCTTTAGTTTTGATGCTTTTCCATCAAAGATAGAGTATTTCAAGCAACTTTGCACTTTCAGTTAAAGCGCCACGGTTGCCCGAATCACGGCTTTTTTAGTTGTGTTGATCTTGCTTGTGGACCAACGCTGCCGTTACCTGTCAGCTTTTCTGCTCGCAAATCACTGACTTCTAGCTGTTACTAGTGATAAGAGCGTTTGGTTTGAGCCCTGCAGCATATTCAAGTCGTCAGCCGTATATATGTTAGTTCGTTATCTCTCGACTGGATTCAACGGACCCTGACTGAGAAGAAAACAAAAACTGTTTCGTGAATTGGAAGTGTGCTGGATATTACCAAGAACTGACAGAACCAGGACCGGACGTATGAAACACGATATAGTAGAGATTTATCTTGAGTGGAAGGAACAGTGCAATTCACCTAAACTCAGAATGGACTGAAAGACGATATTATGACAGAATAGGTATGCAATGCAATTGATCAATTGTGGACCGTCCCACGCTTGTCCTTCGCCTTGTAATCAATCGTGAAGATTAAGATTCCATTTCCAGCTTATGGAGGTGGTGGTGTTACACTTGACACATCTGGTCGATGACTCGCTTTTTTTCGTCTGTCATCAGTGCTCAACACTCACTACAGATGTATCATCAGTGCAGTGCTATCCAACGCCATTGAGTTTCGAGCTGTCTTTCGAACTATATATCTATCCAGTGACCTTGACAGTCAATTGAGATTTAGGTATGTAGCCGTACGCTGTTCAGAGTCCAAAAAAAGTGGGCGAACGGGCCGTAGCATGCAGGGACCCGGCTAGTCAATGAGCTATTTTGTTCGCACTTGGTTCCCGAGAAGCTTCGCGAGAAGCTTGTTTAGCTGACAACATCTGGGCGGAACCTTGAACGTTGACCGTCACATGCTTTTTTTTAACAGTGGTGTTGTCACAAGTCCGAACCCCTCTCTATGTAATTCACATGCTTATGCCAGATTCCGAACACATTGTTTTGACCATATCTAATTGACAATGTTTGTCAGGAGAAGGTATAAGCTATGAGCATCATCTCTATAATAATGTATCATGTCCACAAATTTCAACCGATAAACACAGTATGGAGCTGTTGGACGGAGTCCGAGCGCCAGAATGGAATTGGGCACCTCGGTACGGGATCGAGCGGTTACCAAGCTGCTCCCCCGCCCCGCACAGCCGTACGCTTTAAAGAATAGAGTACGGCTGCTGGGACTTCTCGGTTTTGATTATTACGCTGTAGGCCATCCATCCTATTTTTGCTCATCCAACTTTTTTTCTCCACATTCCTCAGTACACTAACTCTCATTACAGTTTGCGTAGTGGTGTAGTCGAGTAGCAAAAGACAAAATCATCAGAATAGCCTGCCATTCAATACAAAGTGGCAAAACGAGAAAAGACAGAATAAATAAAAGCAGGCCTCTTAGTAAGGTGCCTACTAGGTACGCGCGGGTATAACAGTCAGAGCGAGCGAACTAAACCACTGGTGGCAGTTTAAATGTCTTCTGTACCTCCACGACCGAAACCTTGGGAAGTGAACAGTGCCTCATCCGCGGTCACGACCGATGGCGGTTCTGCTATCCCATTGTCACCAACAACAGGCAGTGCGGGCGGTTCATCCACTACGGCTACTCCATACATTCCAGACAGACCTACTAGTCTATTGAACTCGTCTGTGAACCCTACAACATCGTACTCTTACTCGTCTGCTGCTAATCCGTATGGTGGTGGTATGACTGGATTAACTGGCATGAGTGGTTTGGGAACCACGGGATATGGTACTTATGGTGGCTATGGATCCGGATATAGCGGTGGATATGGTGGATATGGCTCATATGGTGGATATGGATCTGGGTATTCGAGATATGGCGGCGGTGGGATGTATGGAGGGGGATATGGAGGTGGATTTGGCGGGTTGCCAGGCGATCAGAACGCTCTTCGTGGATTAGAGAATAGCACTGCGGCCACTTTCCAGTTAATAGAGTCGATAGTTGGTGCAGTGGGGGGGTTTGCACAGATGCTAGAGTCGACGTATATGGCTACCCATTCGTCATTTTTTGCCATGGTCTCTGTAGCAGAGCAGTTTGGCCACCTAAAAACAAGTCTGGGGTCGATATTAGGAGTATTTGCCATCATGAGGTGGCTTCGCAAGTTGGTAGCGAAGCTCACGGGTCAGACAGATTCGTCCATTAGCAAAACGGCATCGAAGCTCACGGTACGAGATTTCGCAAAGTTCAATGCCGAAGGTGGCGCATCAAGGGCCGCGTCGAGACCCAGACCTTCTTTCAAGCCTTTATTAATGTTCTTGGCAGCTGTGTTTGGATTCCCTTATCTGTTGGGGAAACTCATCAAGGCCATGACTTTACGTCAACAACAACAGCTACAAGGCAGTGGTCCCGGTAGTGGTCTTTATGACAATGCAGGAGTACCGATTGATCCATCTCAGCTTGAGTTCTGCAGGGCTATCTATGATTTTGTTCCAGAGAATCCAAATATCGAGCTTGAACTGAGCAAGGGCGATTTAGTAGCGATTCTGTCCCGACTCGACCCTGCTGGGAACCCAAGCCAGTGGTGGCGAGCACGAACTCGAGATGGCAGATCTGGCTACATTCCTGCTAATTACGTAGAAGTGATTCCTCGACGGTTAGAAGAGGCGAAACTGATAAAACAGACTGTTGAAAGTTGAACGGGACTAAAGTTACAAGAACCCATTGCATTTACTACCTGGATTGGCCTTATTTTCGTTGTATGTAGCCATGTAATTTTCCCCCCTCCCCTATGCATAAGATACCGAGCCCAATTCTGGCTCTTTCTGTCGTTATTAAGAGCCATACAATTAGTGTTGAGTGAGCTCATATTTCCCCAGATTGAGGAACGTCTGGCGGTTAGGGCTCGACGCGTCCCTGGAGTAGGCTAATTATCTCTTGCATGGACGCGCTGAAATATATATGAAGATACAGAAAGAAACAAATCAAACAACTTGCAAAATATACTAAATGACGATATCAAGCGCAGCAGACAAAGCAGCAGGAGACCGATCAAGCGAAAACAGCAAGCTTGCGCAAATTCCTGTTATTCTACCTAAACAATGTATCTTGGATCCGGCTAATGACTGCTCTATTATAACATTTCTACACCCTAGAACAACAAGACCAACGCAGTTTTTAAGCTATGGTAGGAACAAACTGCTGGAATTGACGGAAATCACTGGATCGAACGAGCATGCCAGGGCAACCCCTGTATTGATGCGAGCCTCCCATACAGCCAGATCTCTAATGTTTTCTGGTTCCAACCAGATCATCTCTGATGCCCGAATTCTAGTAGCCACCCCAATCAATCCGCTGTTTCTCATTCTTCCTACACTGTATTTGCATAGAACGAGATATCTCACTGCCGAGTATTTGGAAGATTTCTCTGAAGTTGGTCTGCCCGAAGGATGCACATCCTTGTCTAGACAGTTTTTTGAAAAATCCTTACATTTGATATGCGACGTTCTCGAAGGTCAAACTGAGACTGACGACAATGAAGCTTCATTTCGCCTGTCCAATGACAAACTCATTCTGTTTTTAAACACCCGAGTGGAAAAGATTATTACCAGTAACGGATTAACAAATGATATCTACAAGACCTTTGTGGTTGACCCGTTGACTCCAGTGGATATCAATGAGCAAGACAATATCCCAACCGAGCTGACTGATCTAGCCAAACGACGCCTAGCGGTGAACATGATATCAACATACCTCAATAAGGATCTTGCCGACCTTTTCATTAATAGCATAGCATTGGATCTGACCAAGTTGGATTCCCATATTAAAACGGTAGCTGATGCCAGAGCAAAGGCAATAGAGACCCAAAAGGCTCTTCTTAGTGCAGTGTCCATTCCTGCTGGTGGCGGAAATAAGCGACTAGCCACCAGTATTGGACTTCCAGACCGCAAGGGAGGGCCTGGTGCTGCAAAAAAGATCAACAAGGGTGTTCGGTCTTTGCAGAAATCCGATACAAGTAAGAATCGGTCATTAAAGGATATGTTTGCCAGGAAATCTGCTTAGCAACAAAAAATACTATGCATTTAGTTATTTCCTGGGGGGTCTTAAATAGTTTTTGTAGTACCATTTTAATTCGGCAATGCTGTCTTCAACATCAGATCGGGCAGTATGACCGTTCCTCTTGTAAGGAACTTCAGACATGAGCTTAGGATTATGTCTATAACCAACCTCTTTGATGGTGGAAACGTCCACCTGTCTATAGTGCAAGTACTCAATGACTTTAGGAAACTCTTTGCGAAGAAACATTCTATCTTGATGGATCGAATTTCCTGCAAGAACACCCTTGCCAGGAAATTTAACATGAGTTTTCAAATATTCAAGAAGACGAGCCTCTACTTCTTCAAGAGTGTTTGCTGATTCCAGCACTTTCTGCGTTAGTCCAGACTTACCATGTTGTTTGACACACCACTCGTTCATCGTATCCATGACGCTTTGAGGATAGTGAATCACTGCTTCAAAGCCGACCTATAGATCGTTAGTCCAGCATACGCGCAATTTCAAAAGGAGAGCATACATACCGGTTCAATCAATTTCAGGTTTTTATCTGTCAGCAAACAGCAAATTTCAATGATATGATCCTGATCCGGATTGAGTCCGGTCATTTCACAGTCCACCCATACTAGAGGGTTATCGGCCATGGTCGTTGATGATCTACGACGGGATGATCGTGTCTTTTTCTTTAAAAGTGGATAGCTATAGCTAACTTTTCTGATACCTATTGACGTCAGTTTTGAACTGTATAATGCTCTTAGATGATTAGTATATAACAACATTTGTGCCTCTGATAATTAGAATGAAAACAATCAGTTAAATACTGATCATTGTACGGCTGAACCCATCTGCCTGTCAAGCTGCTAATATGGATACAGGAGGAGGATCACAGCTGAAGGGTCAGTAATATTATATTACAGATATACTATGGATAAGGTTGAAAAAAACTACCCTCTGCCAAGCAGACCACCGAAGAAACCCTTTCTGGGCGTCGAGGTGCCGGAGCCCGTGGCCGACGAAGCTCCATCCGCGGTATTGAGAACAATGTCTTTACCGAGATGGTCATAATCAATGTAATTGAAAGCAATGTCGAAAAACACTGGCTTTATAGGAATCGGCTTTATGCGTGGCTTGAAGTCTACCAGATTGGCCACTGTTGAAGATGGTTGTCCTTGTGGATAGATATCGAGATTGTCGCTGATGGGTGCACTGGTGCTGTCAGCAGACGAACTAGTCACTGCCTCAAAAGCAGCCATTCCATGTGCTCGAACAAGTTCAGTGTTGAGCTCCTGTGCAAGTTGTTCAACTTCCTGAATTGTTAGGAGGCCATTAGGAAGATCGGCGCCTTTAATGGCTGCTGGATTTTGAGAAGAGATAAAATGGACAGCCAGATCAAACAACGCCAAAGACTCCTTTTTCTGGTCACCAACAAGTCTATAGGACTTGGCAATTAGAGCCGTTCTCTGGGCCTTAAAGTATCCATTAACCACTTGAAGTGAGCTATAAAAAGTTTCATCATTGTGTACACCAGGAAGATCAATCAACTGTGACACACTCTGAAGAATGGTCTCATAAATCCGCACAACGTCTCGGTATGTAGTCAGCTGTGAAGAAACAGATTTCGACGTCTTTTTCTTTTCCGACAATTGCTCAACAAATACTCTATCACGTTGAATTCTTCTTACTAATAAATGGTAGTTGACATAGGTAAGAATGACATACTGATCCTGTTGAGACTGGTCGTGAACCTGGTTTTTTGATGATTCGAACTTGTCAATGGATTCCTTGATAAGATAAAGAGCTTCCTGCCAGCCCTGTAGGGCAGCATCAAAGACTGAGGTAGTAGATTTAAGTCTGGTCGAATCATTTAACTCGGCTTCAAGTTTTGAATCCAATTCCTGAGCAGAGATGATTTGAGTAGCCAAGTCCGGGTCTGCCACAATAGCCGAATGGCCTCTCCAGCTGATTTTACCCAAAATAGCAGACGGATTAGATGCATCCGCCACTTCCAATGCCGACGGTTTAAATTTTGTCAACAGAAGCTTGATGGGAGACGATTCTTTGTCGACAGATAATTTGGCCAAAGTGGTCAAATCCGTCAATCTTTTATGGCCCGTCTTGTACACGGCGAATCCTAGAGCAGGATCAACAGTCGTAGAAATTAGATCTTGGATGAGCTCACGGGAACTTTCAAGCTTGTCAGTCTGGCTATTATTGAGGAGCTCTACCAATAGCACTCGTGTGGTAGAGTACGACCTGACAGCTTTATTCCATTGATGCTGTTCAAAGGATAGGGCTCCCTCCAGCAAGGACAGGTATGTGTATATCTCGAATTTGGTCCAATCCGACAAAGCGCTGGAATTCTCAGCAGAATCACTTAACATTTTGGAATAATGGCATGCCTTTGCCAATTTCGATATGACTCGACGATTCTTCGAAGAAGACGAGTTGGTCTCTGAGACGGCTTTTGTTTCCATTGCATGGGCCCACGCTCGTTCAGCAAGTAACAACAGAACGTTGCCTATCCTTGAATCTGCGTCCAAGTCATCAGAACTGATGGATGTTTGCTTATATTGAGACGATTTGCCTGAACTCTGGGCATGGCCCTTGGATGTCTTTTGCTGAATCTTCAAATCCTTCCTAGCTTTGGCCAAAAGCCTAGAAGTCTTCAGTCTGTAGGACCGAAAATCTGTCGGAGACTGTAGAAGAACCACAGCGCTCCTCGCAATGAGGATGGACTCAAATGGCTGTTCCATGTTCGCTGCTAGCAGGTGCAAGATGACGATGTGGTGAACGTGGATATGAAGTATTGAAGAGTATTGAAGAGTATTTCAGATCATCAAGCTCAAGAGTCTGTATCAGCCGTGTGAAATATTCGTATCCAACTCCAAGCGTCACGTGAGACTGGGCTGGTAATGTAATATATACAAAAGTAATATAAATAATGACATGTGGAATCTTTCTCATCTTCTTCACTTGTGGTTGGAGACATGTCATGTTTATATATCTCTGCTGTTGAATAACCTTGGTCAAACTGTTGGTTTCGCAAGGAGCGGGTTCTTTATCGCTGCTGTAATCATGCTGGAAGCTACCAACTGTTTTGGACCTTGGGGACAGGCTCTAGGAAAGAAGGTTGATTCTCAAGAGTATAATGCAATTCTCAATTCCCTTGGTATCCCTAGTGAACCCGAAGAAGTGAAAAAATATTCCGATGGTACAACGTACCACTGTTACTATTCATTGGGATTAGCCGTATCGTTTACCCCAGATGGTATCTTTGATAGCGTGGACTTCTACCAATCCAGCTCTCAAAACAAGTTTCCTCGCTATAAATCTGTTCAGGGTCGATTACTAGCATCAGATACAATCAGCACTGCTACAACTGGCAAGGAATTTGTTCAACTATTTGGAGAGCCAAGAGAAAAAGGAGGAGGCACGTCTCGTCGTATAGACATCTGGCTGAGATGGGCCAATCTTGAAGTCCAAATTTCTAACCGAGACTGGGATACGTCAAAGGACGACTCATGGTCGTCAATAACTTTATTCCAATGACATTATGAAATAAAAAAAATTAGAATTCAACTTATATAACCAGATATAGATAAAAAATATATACAAGCAGTAGTCAGCATCTAACACTTAAATACTGGTAGGGGGTTGAGATGGAGTGGTGGCAGCACCTTCCATCGTTTGCATGAAAAAGTCCCATTCTTCAGAGCCTACAATCTGCTGCATACGATAAGCGTCGCCAAAGAAGGCATCCGAGTACAAGGCCGAGTCACCAAACCCCGTAGAAGATAGAATGCTGTCTACTAATACTCCGTTGACTGGGTCGGACAGAGGTGACAAGGAAGCTTCCTGTTGTGGTTGTGGTTGTGGTTGTTGTGAAGGTTGACCGGGTGTAAACGGGACCTGCTGCTGCTGCTGCTGCTGTGGTTGTTGACGAAGCGAACCTGCCGGAGCAACTACTCCCTTTTGATTCACCATGGAAGAATTAGATGAAGTCAGCACCGTATTATTCGTGTTCAAACTCTCGGGTGAATAGTCTTTGCTAGGCGACCATGGCGACGAATCACTGGCACTATTGAGAATATCAACGTTAATATTAACGTCTCTAGAATCCAGTTCCATCATGATACCAGATTTCCCTGCTCGGTTATCCAGTGGCTGCTCACTGAAGTATCCTGGAGGGTTCTGTGAAGGTCCTTGACGAGACAGACGGAAAGCACGCTGTTCAGGATTCATTTTCGCCACCTCATCCACTTGAACTATTAATAACTTGGCAATTGCTGCCTGCCTAAAATCACAGGTGATAGTGGTCCCTACACAATCGAGTACCGCTCGAGTACGGCGAATAGCTTCAAGGTATCTGTTTCGCTCAATGAGTGATAAAGTATCAAAGCCGTTCATTAATGACACGGTGACAAATAAAACAGCATGGATGAAAGCTGTAAATGTGAGAGCAGACCCAATAAGCCAGAACCTCATTCTCACTGGCGCTGCTTCGGCAGAAAGATATAACCACTGATATCGTTCAAGGATCGTTACAGATGCATTGAGTGCCTCTTCACGATTGCGCTGATATTTCAAGTTACGGATTCCATGAGAAGAAAAGGTGCGGTGAAGAACAACCACTGTCTTTAAATAGTCAATCTCAAGCATGAACCTCTGCATGACGAGGTCCAAACCATCTTCTTGAAGCGACGACTCGTCAGCAAGTTTGGCCAAAAATGGTGGGAGGTCGTCATATAAGATGTGCAGTCTCTTGTCAATCTCCCATACCTCTTCAACAGACATACTGTCGACTTTTCCTTCGATTTTCAAGTTCTTTGCAAATGCTTCACAGCGTATGTCATTTAATCGAGCTCGGTAAATGCCAAAACTGCTGTCAGTTCGAACGTGAGTTTCCACAGGTTCAGGAAGATGGCCGTAATGAGGCATTATCTGCTTATCATTGATATTCACCGGTTCATGTACGTCGTTCTCGTGAGCGCGAATACCCAATGGTAAACCTTGACCAATTGAATGGAAACTGTCTAAAAACTCGAGTACTTTCCATAATCTGCGGCGCTCTTCTGATTCGAAAGGTGACATTACAAACCAACTCGGGTCTCTATGCATTCCCATGGACTGAGCTACTCTTACTAGAACCCCCATTGACGTCCAAGACTTGTGGTTCCAATCACTTTGATAAGCTTCCAACAACATCCATAATAATAAGACCCTGATATTTAATAGCGAAGGTTTAAAAGTCAGCTTTCCAATAAACCCACATAATTCCATTGCATTTAGCCACGACGTCCATGATTCAACTTCTATTCCTTTGAATTCCTTCGGTACCTCATTAGGAGCGTATGATTGAAGAGCAAGAGTAATCATTCCTAATAAAAGCGACACCCATAAAAGCTCTGTATTCTCGGGCTCCTTCCAGAATGTCTCAAAGCCAATCTCAAAAGAAGGACGATGAACAACATGAATAAGCGGTTCAACAGCGTCGAAAAATCGGTCTATTAGCAGCTCACATAAACCACGACTGGGCAGTGTTCGTAGCACATCATTACTTGAAGATTTGAACTGGATCCCTCCAAACGGGATCGACGAAGTATCCTGCTGGCCATCGGTTATTTGGCAAAGTGATTCAAACCTCTGCTTACCAAAGACGTCTGCATTATCAAACTCTTCACGAATTCGACGAAGCACTTCCTGAATCTCACTGATCTCACTGAACATATACCCCCAATAAGTATCACCGTGGTACACGGATTTTCCCTTTTTATCCAGCTTCAGCATCCCCAGAGACTCACCGAGATTCTCCATATCGTCTTGTTCGTTATTTCGTAATGGCACGTCTCCTTCGCCAAAGGTATTAGCAGCTTCGTTATTCTCCATTTCTTCTTTCTGTAGCAATAGTGACAATACTAGCGATTCCATTTTATCGAGACGTTGCTTCATTTCCACGCTAGCTCCAGCACCAGTACCAGTTCGAGAGCCAGTACGAGAACCCGAGCCAATCGACAAGCCAGCCGCAGCTACAGCAGAACCTCGTAGACGGTCATTAAGGAAATTATCCATTGTGATCATTCTACTTAAATCCAGTGTCTCGCTACCGACTGGAGGACCTTTCATGCCCATTTTCTCGGCAATCTCGTAGCCGCTTGAAAGAGACCGAGCAGAGTTCAGAGCGCTTAATCGGGGCTGGTCTTTGGAATCACTATCATCACCTCCAGCAGACGACCCGGTACCGCCAATTGAAGCGACGGCAGAATCCTTACCAGTGGGAGCGTAGACGCAATTTGCATTGTTTTTACGAATACAATTCGTGCAAGGCATTTTGCGGTCGCATTTCTGTTTCCTCTGTCGACAAAAGAGACAGTTGATAGGGGTTCTACGCCGCTTTTTCTGTACAACTCCTATACTACTGCTTGTATGAGAAGGTGGAAGGATCGGTTTACGATGTTCCTGTGTGATTGGACGAGCAGAAGATATGGACATAGTATCATCATCGGGAGACGTTGAAGGCGAACTTCTGGACGACGTGCTTATCGCCGAGTTGTGGTGGCTGCGGTCATGACTGGTTGTGGACAGAGGTGAAATCGTCACCCCATCATCAGTGGAACTACGATCGTAGTAGCCCCCGCTCCCCGCGACAGACGACGACGACGAGTCGGTAGGCATTACAGTCGACACTTAGAAGCAATCAGGGACGAACTGCTACCAATCAAACGTTATCAAATAGAATCAAGGATCACTTCAAAGTATCGTTTTCACTTTCCAATGAATTCGGTTCCAATAAGCCAGTTGCACCGCCTTATAATGGACTTTAATCAGGAGAAGAGTGTTCAAAAGGTACACAAGTGGACTGGGCGTTGTTGTTATAAATAATATGCTCCCGTCGTTCGCGGCAAACACAGATCCGAATCCTACTGCGTAACACCACTATATCTGATAAATATATACTGGGTGGCCAAACTGAGACCATCGGCTTTGATTCGCATATCAGAACCATTTTCAAAATAGGGCAGTTATCAGGATCCTGAACTGGAAAAGCCAGGAAGCCGCTGCACTATCGGCTGACTCTGCAACTAAAGCTAGGTAAGATCATCCGGAGATGAGGTTTTGGATTGCTTGATCTAATTAGCAGGACATAAGCAGTACGCTTTGTAATCCGCTGGTACAGTGTGTCACGGTTGCGGCAGTCTTGTTTCCTGCCAAAAATGGCACTTTCTTGAACTGCTATCAACTATAAACGTAATCTATACAACATAAAAGCAGAGATACACGTGGCGTAGGCCAATAGCAGTGACTAGATTCTGGTTCTTGATGGATTTTCTTGCCATATCTTCATCTCCATCTATGATTATACGACGTCGGAGTTAAGCACATGCATGTAATATCTGTTTGCATGTATGCATAAACAGTGAGTTCTTTTTGTTATCATTCTCTGCGGCCCGTACCCATACCATAACCCTCTTTCGAGCCTTGCTTCCGGGCTTCTTCTACCTATCCTCGGGCTGGGATGGACGAAACGTAGTCTGAGACGTTAACAACAGGCCCGCAACACAAGGCTGAGCGTGCAGCGGTGCGGAACATTTCCTTGCAGATTAGAACTCTAAGCGATAAGGGCAAGGGCTCACACATGCTGGACTGTCTGAAAAAGTCTGTCAGAGGATTAATTGAGTTACTTTGTGTAGTCTATGACATTTCTATCGAGTCTATGACGGATTCATACACTGGGTACTTTTAACCCTGCGGTGTCTCTTTATCTATCGCTCTCTATCTCTCTATCTCTCTCTTATCGTGGTCGCTCGTCAAATTGTCCAGGTCGGCCTTTCGTAGCTATCCAGCAATGGTGGATGCTCAAGCTCATTCTCAAACTCAGGACAAACGAGCACATAAATAGGAGACATAGAAACTTGAGGAGTTGCAAGAGAAAATATACAATTCAAGCTAGGGCCTGAAAGACATCTCAGACGTTATGCATGCACCGCGATTATGCGCGGCGGGATAGATCAGAAAAATATATCTACATACATGTTGAAGCTATTGGATCCATTTATCCACAGCATGACTGGCAAAGTGAAGGTCGAGTTTTCTGGAGGCCTAGAAACACTCTTTGGGGGCACAAAGGCTGTTGAGGTGGAACTGGCTGACTCGGAAACCGTATATACTGTAGAATGGCTTCTTGGACATTTGAAAACTCTTATGACCGATCCTAGGACAGACCTTTTTCTACAGGATGGTTTAGTGTAAGTTCAGCGAGTCGTACAGACGGCCAGAATAAGATCAGCGACTAACTACTTTGGCAGACGGCCAGGAATCCTCGTGCTCATTAACGATGCCGACTGGGAACTAGTGGGTGAGGAAAGCTACGAGCTGCAGGACAGGGACAATATTTTATTTGCATCTACTCTACATGGAGGATAGTTGTTGTTGTGTATATTATTATAGACGAACGATATTACAGCCCAGCAGCCCGTTGCCTCCCCAATCGGACGAGGGGGCCAACAGAACGACAATCTTGGTGGTGTTTCGCAGAACCGTGACCCAAACATGTTTCTACAGCAGTTAGACGCTGCCGCCCAACAGTCAACGCACTCCAAGAAGCGGAGCCACGGGTCTGGGCAGAGCCCAGCCTCCGGAGGATCACAAGTCCCAGTACTCGCAGGCCAACTTACGTCTTCGCGAACGCTGTCAGCGATAAGCTTCAGGTTGTTGTGGCTTGTAACGTTGATATTGCCAAACGAAATGATTTGATCTCCTTCCTCCAGGCCTGCCGTTTCTGCAGGGCCCCCGCTCGCTACTGAGCTCACAAGTGCAAATGGCACTGGAGCAGGTGCAGACGCTGGTGCGGGTGAGGTCGTAGAGGTCGAGGTGGCCCTAGTGGTGGGCCTCGAGCTGGATGTGCTGGTACTGATTGATGCATTGTGGGGTCCAGGATCCTGTTTGGGAGCATTTTTGAAATAGTCGACCAAGCCAGCTTCGATTTTAGACATGATACCTCGAAGGTCGTTTTTGAGGCGAATGATCCGTGATCTGGCGTCTCGGATCTGCGCCACATCAATATCGTCTCGAGGGAACCCCTCCTCAGTCACTAGGGGAGTTTCCATAGTGACATTGTGCTTCAACGTGTGTTAGAAACTGTTCTAGAAGCGTGGAAGGCAAATACTAACAGATTTCAGTAAATCGGCCAGGGCATCTAATTCCGCCTCGAGCTCGTCCCGGCGTGCAATGAGCCTTTTAACCGAGTCCGCAGAACTAGCAGCGCTAGCATTATCTATAACAACTCCCATGACTGGCAAGTGTGGAACTTCTTGCTACAGTGGCGTCGTGCTTTCCTTAGTGATGCTTATTCAGTGGGGAAGTATAGTGAAATATTTATAGCCGTGCGCTGACCAACAGAATACAGCACCAGGAGATAGCGATTTAGTATAACTAAAGAGCTGCCTTTTTTGCAATATTCTAAATAGCTAAAGAGCATTCAGCCAGACGTGGGTTTCTAAGTCCACAGGTTCGCCACTCTGAATCGCTGAATCAGCTCCTAGTGATCGCCCATGGTGCTGTGCAGTACTATTTCGCCTCCAGCGGCTGGGCTCTGCCCAGACCCGTGGCTCCGCTTCGCGGAGACCTCACTGACGTGTCTCTGTTTCGGAATCCTGGGAATTGGATCTCAATATAGAATGTATATACATTTTTGCTGCGGTACAGGGCATTCACAGGGACGTTTTACTCGGATCTGCTATCTGTCCTACTGGGCCCTTTCAGACCAGGACGTGCCCCCTGGCTCTACTCGTATGGTCCCCCCACCTGCCACCTCAGCCACATAATGACCCGGCTCCCTAGTACCAGGTAATGACGAATTGAATAAACTCTTTGTCGACAGACATGTAATAAAACTTGTAATCAATTGCATGCAGCAAGTAAGCGTAAAGCGAATACGCTTTTATAGTGGTACTGAAACAAAATTGAACTCATAGGATAAATACTCGATGTCTTGAAGCATATGAATCATGTAGGACAGGCTGATAAGATAACGAGAAAATGCGGGGTGCATTATCAGGGGTAGGATAAGGGAAAGGGTTGATCAACCAGTATCTATGAGTATATAGGTACAATGTGGAGCAGGAATCTTCCCTGCTGAGACCAATTGGCCTCGGTTCGGATGGTTGTCGCGATACAGACTAATTAATACTCGAATTATAACAAAAAAAAGGCTTTTGTACGGTTCTACGATTTTTACACTCGCCCAGATTCAAGCTTACACGCTTTTACGCTCTCGCATCGGCTATTTGGACAGCTTCTCCACCTCAGCAAATGTCTTTTCCCACGAATCATCAGGCTTGACACCGACATTAACAGACACAAACTTGCCATCCTGAATGACCCAGTGTGAACGGGTCACACCGCCAGACGCGGTCTTCTTAGCACCAAGCCGGCTGATAAGCTGGTATTTCGTATCAGACAAAAGCTTATAAGGGAGCTTATACTTTTCCTCGAATTTCTTCTGCGCGTTGGGCGAGTCGGCAGACAGACCAAACACAGTGACATCTGACGATGTGAATTGTTCATAGTGATCACGATACGCACATGCCTGTCGAGTACAACCTGGAGTGCTCGCTTTTGGATACGCGAAAATCACTAGGAATTTTGTCGACTTGGCCACTTCCACCAGGTCGACCTCATTGGAGTCCTGATCGAGCAACTTGACGGGCGGCACTTCATCACCGACTTTCACGGGTCCCGATGACTCGCTCTTTTCATCATCAATTTCAGGCTCTTTCTTAGCCTCCGCTTCAGTTTCAACCTTTACCTCCTCCTTTGATTCGCCTTTCTTGACCTTGGCCTTTACCTTTTTAGAAACAACCGGTTCAGCCTCTTCGGGAGCTCGCTTGGCAGCAACTCGGGCTGATCTTCTGACTGATAGTGTATCCGTCATCTTTTTTTTATACCAGCTGATTAACTTCCTTCCTTTCAACAATTATAAAAAAGTCGCGTTTTATGTGACCATCATAATGGGCCTCATTGCCCTTTTATACATTTCGACGCTTCCCTGGCTCTGTCTGCACTACTGGTAACCCGCAAAAGCACATGCTTATGATGAACGACTCGCGGTGGAGGAGGAGGAGGTTGTGGCAAGTCTTACTTGCGGGTGCGGGGGTCTGCCTACTCTGGCCAGCCCTACCGCCTGGGCGCGCTTCTACGGCGGATCAATAATATCCGCACTTATTGCGTGATTGCAGTCTTGTAGGCGCGTTGAGCGACTGGGCTCTGCTCTGTCTGTTTCCTCTCATTGTCCTACACTCGCTGCGCAATGAGCGAAAACCCAGCAACGGGTACTCGAGGCCGGCTGACGAAGGGGGTGTGTGGACGCTCTGGGCTCAGTGCTTCTGAGAGAACTCCCCCTGATTCAGCTGGCACGGCTGGGCGTGCAGTGAAAAATTCAGGGACCCTGCGAGATAAGAAATCTCAACTGGCAAGCCTATATAGTAGAGATGGGATGAACAATGTCAGAAGAAGAAGAAACAAAAAATAAACTTGCAAATGCAGAAATTACAGCGAGCGATGGTGTAGTCAAAGTGGACGACCACAAGATCGAAACGCCCTCAGAGGACCAAGACGTGGTGGTTCGGCGATATGAACCCATCCCGCCTGTGCCAGAAGGCATGACCAAGAGCGCTTGGAAACGGGAATTCCGCAGAAAAAAGAACGAGGCCATGCGCGAAGAATGGATTCAGAAGAGAAAGGACAAACGTAAGCAGGTCAAGCAGGATCGTAAGAGACAGCGCGCAGAAGAGGCATTAACGTCCTCAACCGGAGAGGTCGCCAAACGACCGAAGAGACCCAAGAATCCCAACCGGCTACCGATCAATGTCATACTGGACTGCGGGTTCGACGACCTGATGACCGACCGGGAACGCACTTCGCTGGCCATCCAGATCTCTCGGTGCTATGCCATGAATCGCCAGGCCGTCAACTCGGTCAACCTTCAGGTCACATCACTCAATAAAGCATTAAAGGACCGGTTCTATGGACCAATGCATGCCCAGCATTTACACTGGAAGGGTATCAAGTTTCTTGAAGACGATTACAAAGTCCCTGCAGATGCCACAGAAAAAACAAAATGGCTTTATTTCTCATCTGACTCCACCAATACTATAGAGACCTTGGAAGAAAACATGACATATATAATTGGAGGCATTGTCGACAAGGGCCGGTACAAGAATCTCTGTAATGACAAGGCACTTCGACAGAACATCAGTACGGCCAAACTGCCCATCGATGACTACATCAAGCTCTCAGGTCGCCGAGTCCTCACCACCAACCATGTGTTTGAAATCTTACTTAAATGGCTAGAGGTCAAAGACTGGAAGACCGCCTTCGAGGCCATTCTACCGCCTCGCAAACTCAAATCGTCCTCTGCAAATAACGACCCAAACGATGGTGAGTCCGAAGAGGATGAAGAGGAAGAACAAGAGAGAGATGGCGCACTGCCTCCGGCGGCTGGGCTCTGCCCAGACCCGTAGCTCGCTCCGCTCGTAGTTGTGCATTTTTCGACATGAGCATCTTCAGCAATCTCTGTGCCCCGCTCGCCTACCTCAAGTAATCCTCATTCGTAATGCTATTTCTATAGACGCGACTACCCTCTTGGGGGCCATCCCCTACCGACTGGCCAGGCCAACTCAGGGGTAATGCGGCGCGGGAGGCTGTAATTAGAGTTTGCATGGGGCGTTAAGCGTCAGCTCGTTTTTAAACCTAGTCGAGCGTGAGTCTGGTTGTATATTTAATTAAGGGGAGTTGGCGCGAAGAAGACCGACAGCTGAGAGACGACATATCCAGGCTTGATGGACCGGTTCATTCACTGACGGCAAAAACACAAAAGTTACAATATACAGACAGATATCGATAAATTGGGGGTCTGTTGTGGTATTATTTCTGCCATCTAGCAAAGATATTTCAAACAGGATCTGGCAGACAGAAAAGTGGGGAGAGTGAAAACGCTGCCAGGAGCGCTGGTAAGTTCTTCGTGGATTGGCGACGAGATCATTTGATGACAAAACGGACTCTACTAACTTGGGTGGTTTGCAGTTACAAAAGACAACTCCGTGTAGACAGACGCCACTGATTGAGTTATCTGCTGAACCCAGCAGCGGCAGTGACAATAATCCCTGAAGAGATCGATCGCGCAGACCAACTGCCTGACTATAGCCGGGTTTGTTTTTGGTGTCGTCTTTTTTTTTTTTTGGCTGGCTGGCTGGCTTGTGGTTAGACTCTCGTTATTCAACTCCCGTAAAAGTTCGTTCGTTTGATTATTAGTTTTTCAGTTTTTTTTCATTTGGGCTGGTACCTGGAGAAAAAAATTGTGTCATAGCTCTTTTGGCTTTTCGTGTGCCTGTGTCTTTTTAGTGTTGTTCTTTTACATACGTTACATCTAATAATGACAAGCTCAAGGCATACTGGTGGTTCTGAAATAATCGAAAAACAGTTACCTAAGCTACCTGAGGAAAAGGAGTTAGTAGAGAATGATGATCGAGATTGGAGCGATAGTGGTTCTGGAAGTGCGAACAGAGGTACCAGTAGTCCTGTGGACAGCACCTTCAAATCAGTCCACTCAAAGCTTTCACACTTAAACCTTAAAGAAAGTTACTTGGGACAGGTTCCTGAAGTTCCTCGGAGAGATCGAGATCGAGCAGGCCCCAGAAGAGTGAATGGTCTTCAAGTAGGAGCAGGTGGTGACAGCAGCTTGTCTGCATCATCACAGTCACTATATAGGCATTCTTCGCTTGAAATCTCATCGCCTTCATCTTTATCGAGACGGCCATCTGACACCGTGTCCTCGTCAGTTAGACGACCATCCGATGGGGCTTCTGCTTCAGCGTCCTCATCTTCTTCATCTTCTTCAGCGTCTCTTGCTAGACGTCCATCTGCAGATACAGCATACTCTCTAACCAGATATCCATCTGGCGACATTGGTACATCTGCCACGTTGGCGAGCAGCAATCGACGACCATCTGCTGGCAGTAGCATTCAGTACTCCAACAGAATACCTTCTGGCGACTCTCATCATTCCAGCAGAAGAGTGTCCGTAGAAACTATTACTACTACCAGCGGAAAGTCCTCTAGGCGGTCGTCAGAGTCCTCAACATCCGCTCCAGTACCGCGAAGAGTACCATCTGAAAAATCGACGCGGCCACCTGCGACCAAGCGACACTCTGCTCCTTCCACACGCCGCATTTCTTCTTCGTCGAGCTCGAGGTCAATGAGCCCTGGAAGAAGAATGAGTGGTACATCAACCTTCTCAAATGAGCATGCTGACTCTGTAACGGCCGCTGCTGTGGTGGCCCAAGAAATGAATAATGTTCAGGCGCTTAAACGTCTTTCATTAGGAGCCCTTCCAACTTTGGATCCCGATCTACCACAGTTTTCCTCGTTCTATAATGAGGCCAATCCTCCAAATATGAATCAAAGGTCGCTGGGCAACGGAACACCGCCAGTTTCTGTCATGGTTCCAAGTGGTGGTACTAATCACAGTGGGTCTGGTTCTTCTTCGTCATCCTCGTCTCCAACACCGTCACGTAACAACAGTCCCAGTCCGGTATCATATACGTCTGCCTCAACGTCGTCTTCATCTGGTGATGTAAAAAAGTTCATTTCTGATAGTAGTCCGAATAATTCATCCCCGTCTGTCGTTGGCAGAAGTTTTAGCAGTGGCTCTGATTATCGATTGTCGAGTCCTTCTCAAGGTCCACCCCCTCGTCGAACGCGATCTTCAGGTCAGCCCCCTTTGAATGTTGTGACAGAATTTGCAACCGGCGAACAAGAACAAGAACAAGAGCAACGATCGTCCGCTGACGCTCAACCATCATCTCGACGTTTGTCCAATTCGGCGTCTGTTACTTCTCCCTTATCATCTAATCCCATCATTTCCTCCCAACATGCATCCCAACTTCTGTGGGTTCCTGCTAATGTGCATCCCGAGTTAGCTCCACAAGAATGGAAATCTTTTGTTCAACAAAAAGTGGCCGAAATTAGAGCGACTATTTCTCCACAGCAACCTTCGTCATTATCAAGTGGGTCTTCCTCATCATCCGATTCCGGTTCCCAGTCTGATGAAGCTCTTTCGGGTTCCTCTAGTGCGAAACTAAGTCGTCGAAATACCCGTCTCAGCAGAGAGATTTCCGATCAGGCCGAGTATACCGATGGCAGTGATGTTTTGGAAAATAAGCGCAAGAGCCGGGGTAATTCTCTAGGTACTCCGGAAAATCTAACTTCCCTATCGTCTTTATCAGCACAGTTGAAGTCACTCGGTGAACTAGAAAGTTTGGCAATGGATCCTTTTCAGCTAGCTAGATCCTTGTCGCACAACAATAGTTCATATGGCTATGGTAGTGCCTATAATAACGGGAACTTTACTAGTCACAATGAAGAGACTGCTGACGAAAATTCCAGTAGTGGACCCTACGATCATAGCCGCCAGTCTTCTTCAGAAACAATGTCGGATTTGGAGCCTCTAGCAAATGATAGTGACCAGCCCATTATGCCTGCTCCTTCTCCATCATTGAGAAGAACGGCTCATACGCGATATAACAAGCCATCACTCCGTAAAGGTAGACAGAGAGGTGCGTCCTTCAAACAACAGATTACCGAGGACGCTACAAAAGATGATGGTGAAAGGGAGGAACAAGAAATTTCTCAAGAAAACGAGCCCTCACCCGAGCCCGCTCTTGTACAACAAGAAGAATTGGTTGACCAATCCTCAAGGTCGCCTTCTGAACTACATCTACTGCCAGAGACAACATTGGCACAGGTGGAAATTCAGAACCCCACTCCCCACAAGGTGCAAACGGAGCTCCAGATACGTCAGGTTGAAACTTTGTCGGTTTCTAAAACGCACAAAGTGTTTGCGCCATCCCTCAATTCGTCTGTTAAATCAGATGATGAAGATATTGCCATGAGAGATTCCGAATCAAGGTCCGGTGAACGGTTGCGGTTCAATAGGTCCCCTAGTGAAGGTAATATTTCGACCTCTGTTGCGAAGCCAAAACGGTCTACCACGTTTCCTACTCTTTATACGGACTCTGAAAACAAACAAAAGCCCTCTCGAACGGCAAGTTCCTTTGTCAGAGATGAGAATGACCTCAACTCTGCGAGTGAGGAAGCTATTACCGATGAAGATCTGCCTATTGGGTCGACAAAGTTATCCACCAAACTGGCTACGCCAGCTATGCTGTCATCATCGACTGAGATTCTATCTTCAATTCCCCTTGCGGACGGACTTGGTGCGTCCAAAAGTGACGACCAGCTTTCTCCAGCCCCTTCGTCGATGCAGGCCAGTTCGAATAAACAACAAAAGTCCCGTAAAAACACTTGGCGATGGCTCTTCAATGGCGGTGCTAATGGTGAAGGTTCTGGCAAGGTGTCTGAGCAGATTATCACAGTTCCTGAGCGTAGCAGTGGGTCTTCGGAGGAGCAGTCTCCAGAGTCACCAAACATACCTTCTCCTACTTCGGCTACTTCTGCTGTTTTCGATAAAAAGGGAATATCATCCTTTTTCTCCAAGATGAAAGTTCGAAAGGAATCTGACGAGCATAGCCAGAATCAGAAACAGCCAGCAGCTGGTAATGTTAGTGATCCCGGTAGTAGTTACAGTTCTAGTTCACAGCCAGCGACATCAGCTCCTGTCATTCCCACTCTTGCAGCGGCAGCTAATCTGGCACATGAAGCCAGGGATCGAAATGCTATGGCTCATACTATTTCATTCGATAAGAAAAAAGGAGGTGTTGCCAAGACGAGATATAGATCCCGGTCCCGTACTCGTGCGAGAACTCAATCTGATGATAATCGTAAGCGGCAGCAAGATCCTCGCCCACAACAGACTCAGCAACACATTGAACAGCAGCAGAGAGAGCTTGAACAACAGCTACAGCAGCAGCAGTATCAAATGAAACAGTATGATGGTGGCTTGCCATATCATATTCCAGCTCATCAGATGTCTGACAAGAGTATGGTGATGATGTATCATCGTTACCCTCTGCATGTTGAGCGAGCTATTTACCGGTTGTCACACCTGAAATTGGCCAACCCGAGACGACCTTTGGTCCAGCAGGTTCTGTTGTCCAACTTTATGTATGCGTATCTCAACTTGATTAACCATGGCTATCAACAACAAATGCAGCAGATGCAACAGATGCAGCAGTTACAGCAGCTGCAGCTCCAGCAACTTGAAGAAATGAAACACTCTCAGCAGGGGCACCATGAAACACGAGAAGTTGAGTATGCTGATGATGGATATCAGCAAGTGATTGTAGAAGAAGGGTTTGAATACGGCTATGATAACTACAGCAATGATGGTTATACCAGTTATGAAGACGAGTATGGCCAGGTTCAATATGATTATGATAGGTACGACCACAATCAACAGCCACAACAATATCAACATGAGCAGCAACAGCACCGTGTTGTATACGAAGAGGACGGCACTGCCATGAATGTTGTAGACCCCAAGAAATCTCCTTCAGCAGAGTCCACGTCCTCATCCTCTTCTTCGTCGTCCATTGATGCAAATGATGACCTGTGGCACGGAGAAGATGAAAACAATAATCAGGCATATACACCGGACAAGGTAAGACAATAACATCTTTGATGAAGCGCTCTACTGTGTTTCACGTACTAACATTTTATTCGCAGTCATCACCTCAGTCTAATAATGTTCTCACAGGCCATAGGAGAGGTTTCCATTACCCTTATTATGGTACTCAAACCTCAAACTCGTATGGCCGTGAACACCAATAAGCGTTATAATAGATTGCTATTAGTAAACTAAAAGTTTTTTAAGCACATATTTTATATTATTTGTACAATGCTGTCTTTGTTTTTTGGCTGGACATTCATGATCTGTATCGTGAACTTACTAGTCTGCACCGGCCCTACCGTTGTTGAGACCTCCATAACCAAATGCTTATCGCAAGAACACATATTGCTGAACCAATGGTGGCAGCAGTAGGTAAGACCATTGTGTCATTTTCTTCAGGTCCGTCGCGAGGCGTAGCGGAGCCCGGAAACTCGGCAGCCTCTGCTAGTTGGACAAAAAGTTCATTTAGTGAAGAGGTCCACTGAGCAGATACATGAAGTGGCGTCGCCATTGACAGATTTCTCGTATATACGTCAGGCTGTTGGTCACATCTCTGTTGCTGGCGATCCAAGTCAGCCTTGAGAGCAACATATACAGCAGGCAGCATGTCAAGCTGGGGATAATTCTTGCGCAGATTGACAAGATATGCAAAACTATCTGGATCAGATGAATCATACGTGTAGCAAATAACATCGCATTCTTCAAGACGAGACGAATTCTCGAGAACAGCGGGTTCCAGCTCGCCTAACTCTTCGAGAATAAGATAGCATTGTTTGCCTCCCGGCATCTCTACGCTGTTCACTACCGATATTGGTTTGATTGTTGGAGCATATACTTCTGAAAACGGTCTGTTGAGAAATGCATTCAGCAGTGTGGTCTTTCCACTACCACTACTTCCGAGTACAAAACAGTTGAAAACATTCCTATCAGTAATCGTAGTTGAACGGTAAGATTTGCTTGCCGGATTTCGCTTTTTGCGGGGCTTTGTTACTTTAAGTCCATCGGTGATCTTTTGTGTCTCCTGCTGACCATCAAAGCCTAGCTGGGCTAAATAGGCCATTGTACTTCGATAATCCAGATAGGTGGTCATACTCCACTGGGCAAGCCACCCTTGTAACGTCACGTCGCCTGCTTCATTTCGGACCGTCGAGAACGGAAAGTTCGTGTCCTTCCACAGTCTAGGAATGCCTGGGGTGGGCTTAAATAATGCAGCTAATTCGATTTGGTTCAACCCCCCATCATTGTCTTTATCAAATAGGAGAAACATATCTACCAAAAACCGATATCCATCTGGACTCAACTCGACACTGGCATTGGCCGGCACATCGAGCTTTGGACATAAGAACTTGTCTTCGAGGGATAGCGAATCTGTGTAGTGGAACCTACGAAGTATACCCCACGTAGTCTCATGCCTTCCTTTTTCAGCAAAGATTTTATTCAATAAAATAAATCCTTCACAGGTGATACCTTTACCTGGTACAACTGCAGGAATAGTGTCGCTACCACTAATGCCGGCTGCTCTTTCGTTTTCTGATAATTCACTGAGAACACTTTTTATCTGAATAATATCGACATCTCCTAAATGTTTGTTATGGAAACATTGAAGCTGCAGTTCATTTAATTCCTGGTCATTCAAATAGCCATCTTGGTCACTATCGGCCAAAAAGAATACTCTTTCCAGAGCTGCAACTGCCGCCGGTTTCAATCTCCCTTCTTTAGAGTCGAACAAGGGGGCCAAAGGGTGCGTCACGGCTCTCTGACATAGATAAAATGCCTGATTGACATTGAAATTCTGTTTGGCACTACACCGAATGCAGGACTCGATTTCTTTGAACTCCTTGAGAATTGGAATCATCTCCTCAGATATCGCTCTTGAAGCCTCCTCCTTAAGACCTAGATCGCATTTGTTAGCCGTCAAAACCACGGGTAAGTTGACTCCCAGCGATCTGAAGAACGGCATCCAGAACAGCGAAATCCGCTCACAAGTATAATGATCTGAGTAGACTAACCAGATAACTGTCGCTCGCCGAATTTCTTTAGTGAGTAGAGCCCTGTCCTGTAACAACGGCGAAGTGTCTACCACAATAGTCTGACCAGGCGCTTCTGCTAGAGATGAAAACTGTCTTGGAATGGTCACAGGAGGCAGAACGCTTTGAATGTTGGGCACAAAAGCGTCCTTGACTAGTGAAGTAATCAGGCAAGATTTGCCCACACCCTCGTCCCCACACACTACTACGCGAATAGTGTCATTTTGAGATTTGGACATTCTAATCAAGTCCGGGGTATATCAACAGATGTCTGGGAATGTATCTGGAGCACTTCAGTGACATTATCCATCTGCATGAGCAATAGAAGTCACGTGGCAACCGCGGTTGGTAGTTTTTGTGATGCCCTCGAGCAAATCCAATACTGATTTACCAGACTTTTGACTTATAGAGCAGCTCCAGAGTATTATTTTCAACATGGAGGGCCTCTTTTTTGACGAAGAAGAGCATTAGGTGGTATTCTCTAACGAGCTTATTGGGATGCCAGTTAGTCTGTCGATGAGCGCGGCTACTGTATTTATGCAGGGAATCCGTTTATTTACTTATTGCCCTTCCGATCGCCTAGTATCACGCTCAAGGCGCAAGCTTCGATTCACTTGTCAATATACCATCTAAACACTTCTGAAAGTCGTTGACAAACAGGTCAAACAAAGCACGTGTTTTATTACTGTCGCCACCCGCGTATATATACAGAATGGACGATATAATCCAGGACGCGCTTGTCAAGGTTGAGTCTTCAAATTTGGCAAGAGTCGATGAGGGCCTCTCACAGCTTGTGGCACTTCTGGGTGAAATCTGTAGCCCATCCGAGGATGATAGTGGTAAAACAATGACAAATTCAAAAGGGTCTATTTGGCATAAAAATATGTGTCGCGCTATTTATAACAATGTACAGGTCCAGCATTTCCTCGAGTTACAGGATAACTATCTATTCAATATTGCAGGAAGACTGGTAAGCGCTCTTAGGCGTTTCAAAGGTAGTTACACAAAAGAGGTATCCGATAGCAACCGACGAATAGTTTTAATACTGGAGATTATCGAAGGAGTCTGTTTACTACATCATCAAAGTCGGCAGGTGTTTGGTGTGACCACGTCTATTAGGGTAAGCAGAAGTGGGCCGTAGCTGCCCGAGGCATCAGAGTTCTTCTCCATCCTTGATAATAACACAGTTGTAGCTGCTCACTGAATTGCTAGAGGAACAGGTGCCTTCTTCTATTCAGATTGCTTCCATTAATACTTTAGTGTCGGCTATGGTTCATGAGGTGGAAATCTTTAGACTGTTTGAATCATCAGGGGGTCTTCGAGCAGTTTGTAATCTATTCAAGCGTGAAAATACCGCCAAAGAAGTGAAGATCCGGATTATCGAGTTTCTATTTTTCTATTTAATTCCTGAGACGTCAGGAAGCTCAAAAATTACCAGCTCAGTACCGAGAAAGAGCACTCAAGATAAGCAAGAAATGCTGGGAGAGTACCTTAGCAACGTTAAAGGGTTGGCGAGGGAATTAGAGATGAGTAAACCATTTGGGGACACTGCGGTTAACTGGTGATTGACCTATTAGTTTATATATTTATGTGTTAATGCAATGATGATGATGACATATGGTAGCACGAACAGACGCTTGAGCCCACATTTCCATAGGCCCATTTCCTACTGTTCAGCATCCTTCTGCCCACCGGCAACTCTTTTTCTTAGCTTTTTATTACTTTATATAAAGTACATGTAGAGAAACAGGCACGCCACTGTCAAACAACTGGAAATTTAAGCATATACCTTGGCGGCATATTCCTCGAACGACTCCCACTTGAAGTACTTTTCCCCGGGATTGACGAATTCGTTATTATTTTCAGAGCTAAAGTTAGAAGCCTTGGAGTTCACACTAATCAAACGTAAGACCAAGAGGAACGAATGAAGGTCACGGAAAACCTGTCCATTCTCAATGACCTCATCGGCTGCTGCGGTTATTTTCTCAATGGTCGAGGGCTTGACAGCTATCTTTTTGCCAGAGTATTTCTCATAGAGCTCGACGGCCTTTGCTGGAGTAACGTTATCGCCAGCCAATGTGACCGTTTCGGGGATCTCATTCAAAGGACGAGAAAGCACTGCAGCCACCGATTGAGCAACATTTCTTAGCGAGGTGAGCGTAATTGTGACAGACCCATCGCCCACGTAATCGGCAGTACCAGCTTTATGGTCAAGGAATAACAGGGTATCGAGTGGGGTGACAGTAGAGTCGATAAAGTATCCAGTATGGAACTGGATAATTTGCAAACCGTGCTCCCTGGCCTGGTTAGCGGCTTCAGATTTATACTTGAAAACGCCAGCATATTTCTCAGCAGCTTTATGATAGTTTGAGCCAAACTCGGACGGAATGTAAGCTTTTACACCCGAATTCTTAGCTGCTACAATCAGATCATTGCTAGCCAGGGCAGCAACGCTTCTGACGTCAATAACAACGTCGGCACCCTTGAGTGCTTTTTCATACGAAGCCAGCGAGTCCGCTTCGTAGTAAGCTACATCTGATGTAGATGCTGCAGTTACCTTTCGAGTGATAACACGAATAGGCAAGGCGAAATGGGATTTGAAAGCGGGTTCCAGGAGAGCATTCAAGATAGGCTTGCCAAGCAATCCGTTAATACCGGCAATAGCAATAGTTTTAGACATGTTTAGATTGTGAAGAGGAGCAAGAGAAGGAGGTCAATACGATTGTTGGTTAAATAGAAAAGGAACCTCTGATCACTACGACATCTATGTGCTATTTATATTTAAATTCTGCTGTATTGGACAAACAAATCGGCTCGTGGGGCAACTGTCAGCTCAGGGGTAATCTGACGCCTATATTGCGACTTGCATAAGGATCTACGATGACTATGCGAGAGAGATGCACGAATTTATAATCTGATTTCAAACATTGCGTGCTGCTAGTGTAAGCATTACGTGAGCTTACGTGAGTTCATAACATCAAGTTAATAATCGCGATTAAAGCTTACACAGGTTTACATCAAGCGGAATGAACTCTGTCAGATTCCGTCAGCCTTGAAATATGTGTCGGTGTTTGAAGGTCTTATGATTTGCGAGATTTTTGCAGGCTGTGACTTGTTGTGTGTGTCATATCAAAGTCTGGAGCGCGCCCCCTCTTAGTCAGATAAATAATAAAACTTTCTATTTCACGTATGTACATTTCATGACGACTGATATGCTTCAGTGAGCAGCTTGAAATGCTGCTTCTCGAGCTCGGCTAGTTTGCCCTCGAGATCCTGATATATGTTAGTAAACGAACTTCAAAACAGTCCAGTGCACTTACGCTTATAATCGTGGAGACCAAGAAATAGTTGTTGTGAAGGAATTTCTCCTGTTTGGCAGACGAATCGTTCAGAATGCCGCTGATTTTCGTGAGAAACGACTCGAAATCGTTTCGTAATCTAGTAATGGAATTGACCACTGGCTCAGTTTCACTTTCGTCATCTTCACATAAAGAAAGAATGCCGTAAAGAAAGCTGGCAAACTGTTGGGTTATATGATGAGGCACAAGTGAGGACGAAGTAGTTTTGGCAGCAGAAAATGCAGACGATTTTGTGGATGCTCTTCGGAGGCTGTCACAATGAGCATCCATGACTATTTGGAATCGGGGCCAAAGATTAATGAGTTGTAGGTTGAAGTAATCTTGAACTACGGGCACTTTTCTATGTTGTAGTTCAAGTTCCAGTTTGTGACACAACCTGATACAAATGAGCATACCATACGCATCAAAGGATCCTTCGAGGAGAAACTTTGTATAAGCATGGCCAATGTGAAGGGTGGGCTCGAAGACAGCATTGAACACAGCAGCCGCCGTTTCCCCTTGTTCGTATTGGAAAAACTCAGATAAAAACTGGTATTCAGCTGTGGCATTGTCGATTAGCGTGATGTTGAAACTACGGAATCCAGATTCCAT
Organism: Sugiyamaella japonica; assembly: GCA_030583365.1. Lineage (NCBI taxonomy): Eukaryota > Fungi > Ascomycota > Dipodascomycetes > Dipodascales > Trichomonascaceae > Sugiyamaella > Sugiyamaella japonica. The sequence goes on from JAJMIG010000005.1 coordinate 62,479, forward strand.
TGTGGTTGTGTGATGCGAATGTTCAGCCACATACGACGTGATGACGGATGGATCATCTGAGGAAATTATGTTGGCACGATCTCCAATAGTCAGATAATCCGTGGGCGCTCGGCTGGATGACACGTTAGGAGAAGAGGATGGAGACATGGACACAGTACGCGAATTCGCTGTACTACTGCCGTAAATCGATGAAAATGCACTACTCGAATTAGGTGCACCCGCAAATAGGCCCTTTCTAATGGGCTCATCTGATCCTAATAATATGGACTTTTCAATATGATAGATTGGCAACTTCTCCAAAGACTTGACATATCTATCGAAATGGCTAGAGTAGTACCATCTCATAGTATAGATATATGCCTGGCGAAGATCCTGTGCCAACTTTTCGTGTTCAGTAAATAGAAACTTATATAGTTCCTTGTTAGCCAGTAAGTCTTCCTGAATCGCTTGAGCATTGACCCCAGCGGATCGTAATGAGCGAATATGATGCACCAAGTAATCACGAATTCTTTCAACAGCTTTTTTGACGACTAATGCTAATTGAGATTCTGCGCCTTCAACAGCAGTGTATTTTTCTTCCTGGCTTTTAAGACTCAATAGTTCGTTTTTACGGCGAACCAAATACTTTAGTGCCGCTCTCCATTGAGGCGAGATATCCTTTTCCGAGATCTGAATCACGATTGAAGGAGGGATGATGAGTGCTTCCACCAGTGGAGCGAGCTTGAGTTCTGCTTGCTTTCTTACTTGTAGCCGTTGGGCATGGTCTAGAGATCGAGTCTGTAATATCTCCATGTCGGCCGATAATGAGTTGAGGTTCGACTTGAAATTACGTAGCGATGTTTCAAGAATGTCTAATGTTTTCCGTGACGTAACAAGTTCTTCATGAAGAGTTTGAAACTTACCAATCTCGCGATGATACGATTCGGCATCAAGGGTATGAGATGGTTGATTTCGCTGCTCCAATTCTGATTCAAGAATAAGTTCCTCTAGTGAATTGAATTGCGCAGTAGATGTTATATTCTTGTCGTCTATGGTACTGTTTGGTAAGGTGGTCTCGCCAGTATCTTTCACTTTCTCAGATTGTCCGTCTGATATATCGAGACCTTTCGTTGTCTTTTGGATATTGGGCTTGGGTATTAGATCCTCGAACTTCGTTCCTAGGATATCATTCAATTGCAAGAGTACATCCACCGTACTCTCTTTAGTTCCGGTCGGAGCAGGTCTGGATATCGACCTACTGGTCACCCTGTTGGTAGTAGTACTCATTGTTGTAATCCTGCCTCATTCGACTCGGCCACTAGATATCTGCTCTGCTCCGGGCCGATTGGTGTGATTCGTGTGTTGAAGGTCTCGTCAATAGACGTGCATTTTCCAGGTGTAATATATTCAGAGTATATATTATGTTAACGAGGTATTTCTGCCAGATTACGCGCTTGGTACTGTTAAACGGTCAGTGAGACGAAGAAGAGCGGAAGCTCGAGTAGACCGAGAAGGGTGATGTAGTTTAAGTAGCGTATACAAACGAAAACAGCTATTGTACAAAAGGGAAGAAGCCACTGTCGGTTGTGGGCCTTCTGGAACGCATTGGATGAACTTCATATAGAATTAAAAGCAGGCTGCCAGTCTTCGATTTCATCATCTCGATAATATGCCTGCTCGTCACGATCAGGAGGAGGAGGGCGAGTAAGGCGCAGATTGACTACTGATGGTTGCTGAGACAGAGCAGGCTTGCGTGTTTTGCCTCGTGAGATGGCTCTAGAGAATATAATCGTGTCATCGTCATCTTCTTCTTCATAAACGTCATTAAATTTGGGGTCATTATCATTAAGGGTAGTGGTATTCTTTGGGGTTGACTGAGCTCTAGGTATGATGTGTGGTTGTGGTTGTTGCTGAGCTGGTGTAGGCTTGTTTTTAGAAGCTTTTGCCATTGCCTGTATGGTCTTTTTGTTTTTCGCTCCTGGCGGTCTTCCTGGCTTTCGTTTTACGAGAGGTTGCGGTAGTGGTAGTGCAGGCATTGACGTCTGAAATGATGTATTTGAGGAAGCAGCTGGTGAGGGGTATGGTGATTCGAAACTGGCTCTGGTGGGTGCTTTTTGAGTTGCAGTCACCGTAGAGATACTTGATACACCTTTTGCTGATACGGCACTCGTGCCAACAGGAGCTGCAGCGGTTGATGAAGTAGATGTTGCTACCGGGGCCACCGTCTTCTTGGATGGTGGTCGGCCTCTCTTTTTTTGAATAGCCGGAGGACTAGGACCTGGGCTTGGAAGACTCTTGCCACTAGTAAACAGATCAGCATCAGTGGCGGTAGTAGGAGCGTTACTCTCGACAGCTTTTCTAGGTCTTCCTGGTCTAGATGCCACTGCTCGTAGAGGAGACAGGTTAAGTGTCTCGGAAGTAGCAGGTCTTCCAGTAAATGGAGACACACCATAGTCTAGATCAGGAACCAGGCTCTTTAGAAATTCTTGATCACGGGCGGCTCGGACATGGATTGGTGTAGAGGCCTTCCTGACAAGTCGAGATTTACCACTAGCAGAAGATGTGTTATTACTGATGGTAGCATTGATAGCGGCGGCTGGTGGCACTGGCGGCAGTGATAGATGATATGGCGGATTCTGAGGCGACTCGTTGTGTAGTGCGGGCTCTTTGGTTCTTGGCCGCTTGGTTCTCGCATCGGATGGGGATATGGATTGATCCTGCGCCGGATTCTTTCTTTTGTCAGCATTGCTGGCTATTTTGGGGACTGCCACTTGCCTGGTGTCTGTTATCCTTGACTTCTTGGGTCTACCCCGAGGTCGCTTAATAATACTCTCATCATTGATATGACTATTGGCGGCATTGTCATTGCCATCTGTGATCGCTTTAGATTGTGATATCAGCGCGCCTCTTGAGTTACCGTTCACCATTGAGTTCATGTCATTGATCGGTGAGGACTTTTTTCTCTGGTTATCTTCCTTGCTCCCATGATCTCCAAATATATCACGGCTTTCATTGGAATCCCATATCCCTCTATAAATATCTACCAATTTTTTACGGACATGCTGCTCATTAGCAAGTATTGTTTCGTCTGAGATAGTACCATGAGGTGGCAGTGGCTTATTTGTTGGTCCACTGCTCTGTGATGGAGCTATTTTGACTCGAGTGACATCGGAAACGTTGTCGACCCCATCCCAAACGCGAGATTGACCCCGTAGTTCCAGATCTGTATTTTCTATTAACAAGAAATTTGTATCTAGAAACGGCATATGTCGGTAATGGGTTAGATATATATGAGAGACAACAGAGTAGCAGTAATAGAATAAATAAATAGATGTATCGGAAACCAGAATCGCGGTTTGAACTTGGGTTTCTGCATCACGTGATTCCCAACCGGTAATAGTACACCAGGGTCTTGCAAGACAATCCTCCTGTCAATCTACAATGTAGGTCTCCTGCTGAAGCATATCAAGTATGGTAGCCAGCGTCCATTCGACTCAACTCATATCCAACAACCAAGACTGGAAATTATCTCTTGCCTCTGATTCTTTGAGTATCTTATTATGACCCGACTCCTGACTGCGCTCTTCTTCTAGCATCCTTTTCTGACGGTGGAATCGTTCCCAATATTCCTTTCCAAACCCGTCGCCGCCGGAAAAGATATTCTCAACACAGTCCCTAGGACTCAGAAACCAAGGTCTAGGATCCCATTCCACCTGGAATGTGTTATGCAGCCTGCCTACCAATCCATCCGTCATGACCTCATCTTCCTGCCTCTTTTTGTCCATGAACCCAGCCAAGTCGCTTCGGATCTGTGGCGCCGTGAATTTGGGGATCTCATAGTCATTTGGCCCTTTGATTTGTTTTAGTGACAATGCTACCTGAATAGTTATGTTAGACATCACGACACACCAAATATGCTAACTCGGCGAGTCTCGCTACTTACACTTAGCACACAGTTGACTTTGCTATCCTTCAGTAAATAAGTATAAGGCTTATGATCGCGGCGAACATATTCGGCCATGTTGAGCTCCAGTTTGCCGACTGAAATGCGATTGTTTGAGTCCTGTTCCCATATAACATCGAGAACAATGTGACTGGGCCGTAAGATGTTGGCTTTATCAGTACCAATACGAATTGATGACTGAGAATCATAATTCCACACCACCTTGTGGTCCACTATGTTGACATGTTGTGTTCGCCCTCGAGCATCTGGCTTGGCCGAATCTTTCAAATACCATTTCACAAACACGCTTCCAGTTGTATGTGGTAAATTAGTCAATTCCTTGATTGACAGAGAAACTGCGAATTTGCAGCGTGGAATGGACATAGTCAATGGTCGGTGCCTTGTTTCTTGTGCTATCCAAATGGAATGATCAAATTATTATGTGAATCCGAAGTGCCTGACAGCCGTTTAGATAAATCTTATCGCAGCTGCAGCTGTTTAAATGGTAGGCTAACAGGAGCAACAAGCGGTAGAATAGGGTTTGCTGCACGTGACTGAAGTATCAATTTGGGATCGTTTATTGGATCTCTCTTTGAATACAAACTATTGATAACCGTGAGTTTCAAGCTGGTAAAATCTTAATGGTCGGTATTCACTGCCGAAGCGAGCTTTGGACTGAGGTTGTAAAATGAGCGTTGATGTTAATCTTCGGCTATCTTACAATAAGCGTTCCTTTATGATACTGATGCACAGCTTTATCTCACCTTATCTGAGATAACCCCAGGCTGCCGAGTGGGGTAAATTTCCGCCATAGGAAATTAATTAGCATGAAATCTAGAAGATCAGCTTGTCGAGAATCGAGATTAACGTGTTCAAGGTATAAGCACAAAATGGATTCGTATTAAATAGAGTGTAATTAAATAAAACATTTCATGCTCGAGAGCCTCGCTTGTTCGCATAGAGAGCGGAACACCGTACGCAGTCTACTTAGCGGAGCTCATCATGTGCCTCTAAAGAGAGGAGGGCTTAGAAGAACAAAGCTTCGGACAACCTAGTGTCTGATTCCAGCGCTGACCCCGACGTATTCCTAAGCAGATAATCAGACAAGCAGATTCCCTGAACAACAGGTACAAGAGTGATTCAAGGACGCGGTACAAAAGGACCAGTCGCAATCATCTTCACCCAGCTCCGCTATCTGCGCTGAGAGACCTCTGCGAGCGGCTGAACCGATGATCCAAATCAAGAGATGTCAACGCGATAACGTGTTAGACATAGTAAATCATATTAATTGTTAGTTAAGATCTCGCGTTAGGTTTGACATTCTCGAAAGAGTAATAACAAACGGTCAACAACAAAAAAAAAAACCAAGACCGAACTTGCGAACAAGAGCGATTCCGATCTTGTAGGCGGATGGGCTGGGTCAGAGCAGTAGGTATACCAGGGAACGAGACTGAATGAACGAATGAGAAGACCGGTTGAAAGAATACTGAAACATGGGTGCCGGCATCGGAGATGAGGTGCAAGTGCCTAGAAATATTAGTACCACCACCGGTGATGTCAGACAAGAGATACACCCGGCTGGAGACCAAGGAAATGAACATGACACGGTGACGGGAACAAAGCCAGCCTCGGTCTCTTCAGGCCAGGATCGACCGGGAAATGAACGGCCCCAGGAACCACCAGTGGTCCATGAACATGATCAGGAGGCAGCTCACGTTTTAGACTCGCTTGATCATCTGTCTAATAATCCCATCATCACTGACGTAGACGAAACCTCTGCGGCAAAGGCAGCTGTTGCCGTTCTAGGTGGAGAAGAGCGAGATCGGGCGGTGAATGGAATTGTTGGTGATGACGCATCTGATTTCCCGTCTTCAACTACGGCTGATGCTAATGTTCATGCTGTTACTGATGTTGTTACTGTTACTGATGCTGCTGACGGTGCTAGCTCGGCTGTTGCTTCTGGGGGCACTGTTGCTCCACATTCGCTGTCGCTGACTCCGACTGTGGATCATGCTTCATTAACCGATTCAATGGATATCTCGCTGCAAGAAGATAATGTGCTAACCGAGGCTCATAATGTCCATGAGGAAGTAGCGTCGTTGATTCCATTGGATGATTCTACTGCCTTTCCTGATACAGTGAGCATCGGCCAAAAGAGGAAGCGTCCAGAAGAGACTGAATACGAGCCTCCTAAAGTGAATATTTCCAACAACACTTCATATAGCTCTCTGTCGGTGTCTACTTCTTCAACACCGTCGTTAGTAGATGGCAATTCCGCCGCTGTCACTGATGCCAATCCAGTCATCACCACTAACAATCACATTGTTTCGGCGGTTAAGCCACAATTGACTCATGTACCTTTGAAGACTGGCTTATGCTATGACGTTCGGATGAGATATCATTCGCGAATAGTCACGTCCCCTTATGACTACGTCGATCCACACCCCGAAGATCCAAGGCGCATTTATAGAATTTATAAAGCCATTGCAGAGGCAGGCTTGATAACTGATCCGGATCTTCAAGGAATAGACGATCTAGGTCCCTTGGTGCAGAAAATTCCTGTGAGAGAGGCCACTGCTGAGGAGATCCTCCTTGTTCACACTCCGGAACATCTTGATTTTATTGAATCCACAACGACAATGCCCAGAGAACGGCTAATCGAGGAGACCGAAAAGGGCGACTCCATTTATATCAATAATGACTCATATCTGGCCGCAAAGCTGTCATGTGGTGGATCGATCGAAGCCTGTCGGGCCGTTGTGGAGCGTAGGGTCAAAAATTCAATTGCAATCGTAAGGCCCCCTGGACATCATGCCGAGCCCAAAACCCCGGGCGGGTTTTGTTTGTTTTCAAATGTTGCAGTGGCAGCAAAGGCAATGCTCCGTGATTATCCCGAGTCAGTACGTCGTATTTTGGTAGTAGACTGGGATGTTCATCATGGTAATGGTACTCAGCGAGCTTTTTTGGATGATGACAGAGTTTTATATTTATCGCTACATCGTTATGAAGGGGGCCGGTTTTACCCAGGAACAGATTTCGGGGCGCATACTGTTGTTGGTGAAGGTGCAGGCAGAGGATACTCGGTAAACATCCCATGGTCAGTACCAGGTATGGGAGACGGAGATTATATATATGCATTCCATAAAGTCGTGATGCCATTGGCTATTGAATTCGATCCGGACTTGGTTATAATCTCGTCTGGTTTCGATGCTGCAGAAGGAGATTTAATAGGCGGTTGCTTAGTTTCTCCCAATGGATACGGATATATGACCCATTTACTCAAAACACTTGCTAACGGCAATTTGGTTGTTGTTCTAGAAGGTGGTTACAGTCTTTCGGCAATCGCAACTTCGGCCTTAGCGGTAACTAAGGTGCTGTTAGGAGACCCCTGCGGAGTCCAGAAAACAAAACTGCCAAGTTCTGCGGCAATTCGGGTCATTGACGATGTTATAAAAGTACAATCACAATTTTGGAAAAGTCTGAAGCCACAGATAAATGTGGTTAGTCTTGGAGAGCGCGATAGGCATAGCCGACTGGCAGATGCCATCCGTGGTTCTCTTGCCCAGAAACTGATAACCAAGCATGAGTTCTGCGTGTTACCGGTCCTCAATGATAATATTCCAATGATCCATGACAGTGAATTACTAGCATCTCCCAAAATACACACAAAGGAAAAAATCATTGTTATAGTTCACGATGCTCCCGAAGTATGGGCCGACCGGGATCCAGTTACCGGCTCCATCAATCCAAATAAATCTCTAGTGGTCGATGCCACTGAGAAGTTCATCAGTTGGGGTCTTGAAAACGACTATGGAGTACTTGATATTAATGTCCCTGGTGACAGTGATATTATGGACAATGGTTTCTCTATTGTTGCCAGTTCTCAAGAAACACTGACCTATGTTTGGGACCACTATTTTGAATATTTTGATGCCAAGCATATCGTATTTGTTGGCATTGGTGATGCCTATGCAGGTATTGTGCACTTGGCTGGCCACAGAGAGATCCGCGACCGGACAGACGCCATCATCTGTTTTGTTGGCGATATAGCACTTAAGCCCATCACCCCTGTGATAGATGAATATGTCACCGACTGGTTTTATCGATCGTCGTTAATATTCACATCAAAGGCACATATGTCTTGGGATGTGCGGGTAAACCCCAAAAAACCACGAAAGAAGTTTGGCCGTGTCATACAGTCTGATTCGATTAGCGTGTATGACATAGTAGGGGAACGGTTTGAAGAAGCGACCGAGTTCATTGAAGAGCTAGTCGACGGAGAGGAAGAGGAAAACGAAGACTAATCGCAGCACTCGGCCATTGTATTATAGACTATGTATTATATATTACCCTGAAACATGCGCCTGACTTCTTTTTGCACATTGTGACTGTTCAGTGTTCAGTTGGCCATCGTACTCTTTCTACCATGCAGTATTATCAAACTTTGTCAGCTCGGCAATACCATTCTGTATATCCTTCTGGGATTTCTTGCGCATGTAGAATATAGGGCAATCCTTACTAGAACACAGCACGTCTTGATGTAAACTTCCTTGACATCTCTGACACTGGGTCCATAGACGAGCAAACTTTTCCTCCAGCGCGTTGACTTTAGCTAATGTATCCATGTACAGCTCCTCGGCCTTATCAGTACAGTCCTTACAGACTGCGCCTTTGGCATAAGCACCAGTCAGTTGTCTCTTACAATTTTTACAGCGCTCTGTCTTGACGGCAAACTTCATTAAACCACCAGTTGAAGGTGTAGCAACCGATATAGTACGTGTATGTTCGCCAGTGAGTAGTTGTTGCGCTTTTTCCTTTCCTAGGATGGGCTCAAAAATACGATTGAGCGGATTTGAGAGCTGATTCTCAAGATAGTATTTTGTATCAATTGGAATATTGTGATCAAGCACGTAAATAGGATCTTCGGATTTCTCATAGTTTTTGCCTCCCACTGTACCTTTGATTATAACATAGGCAACACGATCGCCCAACGTTGGCGCCGAGCCAGCATCGCGCTTTTTCATTCTCTCTGCCAGTTCCACATGGGCCTGTTTTCCAGCGTAGTCGGATCGAGACAGAGCTTTGGTTATCACCAACTGAGACAAGTCAACTTGGTTTCTTAGCAAATTGGATATGATTTGTTTCACATAGTTCTGGGCGCCTTCGATATCACGATCAATGAGAATCTTACGAAGCACAGTGTCAATGACGTTCTGCACCAGAGTACAATTATCACGTCGCACTGTCTCGATGCCTTTGGTATCCATTTTATCATATTTCTCAGGGCGAGTCCAGTACAGTCCAGCATAACGTTTTTTGTTGATCAGTAGATAGGGAAAATAAACCTTTTCAAACTCAAGTTTAATTGGGTTAAGGAACTTGGATGATACATGGTTTGCCGCTTCCAGGCCCAAGTCCATACACTCTTTCAGGTCCTGTGGTCCAAATTTGACCATGACCGAATCTGTATCTCCATAAACAACCTGAGCATTGTATTTGTATCCGTTGGCAATGGAATATGTTTGCTCCACTTCGGTTTTAGTCTTCTCAATCATCTGTCTGCCGAATGCTGTCACAGACGAAGAAATGGCTAAACAAGGCAACTTTCCAATTGTAGCACCTGTGAACCCGTATACAGAGTTGGCAGATATTTTCAATGCCAGTTGACGACCGTCAAGTACAGCTCGTTTAAAAGGGTCTGTCTCCTTTTTCAGGTCATTTTTTGCTCTCTTACGAGCCGACAGTAATTCTTCTAGAATGATTGGAAGCAAGCCTTTGCGTCTGCTAGCTTTAACAAACAAATCATTATTAGGCGTCAATGTATAGTCAACATCTTTAACGAGCTTCAACCTTTCGATCGTGGGTTTATCTAACAAAGTTGTATAACAAAGATTATGAGCCATCATAATACTGGGATACAAACTGGAAAAATCCAACGTCGAGATGGGGACGTCGTAATATCCTCTTATTGGCTCAATAACCGTTGCGCCTTCGTACTGCTCATCCGACGACCCTTCCTGTTTCAAATTGGGAATGAGAAGACCCGTCTCAAGTGCCTTTCTGAACAATTGGGATATAACTTTGATCTGCTGACCACGCGTAAGCAGAAATGAAAAGGGTACTCCCGTTACTCTAGCCATTTCCGTGTAGTTGACCAAAGTCATTAGCTTGTCCATTAATCTCAATGGAAGATATGCATCTTTTAAACAGTATACAGCTAGTCTTCTTCTCGACTCGGCCGTACCGTTCTGCAGTTCGGTAATGATTGAATGATGGACTTCTTCCTTCTGTTCGTCCAAAAAATTCGCACTGACGGAGTTCAATGTATAACTACGCAGCTTATATTCTCTCTGAATATACTGCAGCATATCAATCTGCAATCTTCCATCGATATTTATCACTTTGGATTCTCGAGTGCCATATGCTTTGGACGAGAATGTCGAATCCTTTGCGACTTGTCTTACATTTCTTAATCTTCCAAAGAACGGGAAATCATCAACACCTAATGCCCTTGCACGGTCTAATAAATAAGGGAAATCGAAATTTGTCGTATTGTACCCGATGATAACATCAGGATCACTCTGAACAATAAAATCTCTCCATTTGATGAACATTTGCTTTTCGTTGGAATGCTCGAAAATCTGAGTTCCCACTATCTGCGCACATGTATCGATGGTAAACACATTTCGGATAAACGGGCGTGATTCGCCCTGCCGCTGAACAACGTTGGCGATCTGAATAACCGGATCTATCTGGGCTTCTGGAAAAATGCCCTTTCTTCCGGCACATTCAATGTCGAAACTTAGAATTCGCAATGGAGCTACTTTGAGCCATTCTCCTTCTGATGGGTGGGCTACTAGATCTGTGTAGTGAATTGAAACTTCGATCTGGCACGTCGAAACCTTATTGTAATGTTCCAAAGTATACTTCCCGGCTGGTAAGGTCATCCAAGACATTCCCGTGATCTGACAGTCTACCATTGCTCTTAAAACATATGCAATATTATCGAAACTCATTACTGGGCCATTGAACCCTGGCAATGAGCCCTCTCCTCTCTCAAAGATTCCTCTCAGTTTGTTGATTCCCTTTGGATCTCTGGCTACTATTTTCAAAAAGGGCGACTGAACATTACCATTAAACCCCCATAAGCTTTCCTTCATAGCGACTTCAATATGATGCAATGTGTGGGGAGCCATGTTCTAAAATAGATGACGTTAATATATGGTCCTGAACAGGCTTCATCAGTCATGCTTAATATACTCACACCAATCATTCTCTCTAAAACGGTAATATCCTGCTTCTTGAACCCCACTGGCGCTGGTACATAGAAATAATGTAAAAAGCCTCTAATATTACACAGTACCGAATGGCCCTCCTCTGTTACACCAAACAGTCGAACCACGGATTCGCTGTCTAACATGGCCTCTTCTGCATCGATTTGCTGGAAAACTATTAGTTGTTAGTGCTTTTCGGTCTACAAGATGGACTTTCACTACTATGACCAGCTTCAGGTTACCTACTTATATCATAGTTCTTGGGATCAAACTCCTTCAGCTCTGGTCGGGGCCATTTCTGATCCGAATCACCGTCTTTGGCATCCCGGATCTCCTGAGACAACCGCGTCAAATCCTCCTCGAATTGACTGCCTTTGACCCTCTTTGCATCAACTGTAGTCGAGATATCCAATCTTCTTTTCTCAACAGCTACCGGCGCCATCGTCTTCTATTCTGATCTTTTTCTTTAGTGAGACTGAGAATGAAAATATATGGATCAGTCTGCACAAACGCAGACACAGACGCGTGAGTTCATCTAGACTTACATATGACGATATATTTTACTGCGTTGACAATCTCACGCATCAGCGACGCGTAGAATCGAAAGACGAATGAGCGGCTTGAGCGGCGGGAAGATCCCCCCCTTAGGGTCTTGTACTACTAGATATCCTGCTGCCCATTCTTGTCAATTGACATTAATATGTAGGAGATTATTGGATATATAAGCAAACATTAGAAAATGTCAATGGTTCGAACAGTATATATGAGAAGAATAAACCCCGTATATAATAGCAATACGATGGCCATTACAAATAACTCAGATCCATTATGATCTGTTAGGGAAAAGTGCTTTCACTAACAGCTCAGTAATAGACCAATGAGTTACTATCTGGCCCAGGAGTATGGTAGATCTGATACGATAGTTATATAAAACATATACCGTATACATAGTTGATAGCCTGTATCTACGCCCTCCGCGAAGCGGAGCAACGGGTCTGGGCAGCGCCCAGCCGCCGGAGGCAGGACCCTTTTGGCCGTGCGAGAGGAGGCCCTGCCTTCGGCTGGGTGAATTGGCTACTTTATCTTATCAGGACCCTGCATATAATACGCACAGATCGTCGACATAATCGCCGTTTAATATCACGTTTAACACTGGACCTTAGAGAGTCAGAATCTGTCGGGAATAAGAGATGTTAGTTAGACATTGTACCTGTGAATACTTTGAATCACACATAGAAACCTTGTGATAGGCAGTTTTTTACAGCCCACGTCGCAATAAAAGAAGCTCATTTACTATTGCAACAGTCAGATTAGGCTGTTTCTTCAAACAGTGTGTATGTACAGCAGTGTGCTGGTGAATCTGCGATGGTCCGTTGATTCCAGATTGTTCTAAATGTAACTGCCAGTTACTTACCAATTGGGGAAGGAAGGAACAGATAAGGCGTTGCCTGCACTCGCAGCTTGCCTTCTGCCGACGGTTCGCCTCTATTGCGAATTTGGTTTCTCAGAATGTGCGAATGCCTAGTATACACTATTTCTCTCACTTGAACACGGCCTGGAAGCATGCTCTATACCAGGGCAAGCGAGAGATGGAATATATAGTAACTCAGGCTGAACTGACGGAGAGGGCTGATAGTGGAGAATAGATAGGAGGATCATATGCTCGATACGGCAGAGTCCATGCAAGAGAAGATAGCAGGGCAGACAGAACCTGTTGGGAGCAAAGGAAAGCCTAGAAAAAAAAAAACTGGCGTGGCAACAGCAGTTGACCCACCACCAAATGGGCACAGCGGTGATGAAATGTGGGAGGGCGCCTGGCGTGGCTGCGGGCCGCAGAGAGGATATGGAGAGGGCTCACATTCACACACTCACACGCACTTTAAGTTGGTCAGTTTTGTCAGTTGGGCTTTGAGTCTGCCATGGTGCTCTGCCGCTGCTAATAAAATAATCTGGATTTGCAAACGAAACCGGAACCAAACAGGACAGAACAAACCGAGCTGGAATCAGAAGCCAGTCAGAAGATCCCCATTAACCATCAGAAGGCTGTTTGCTGGTCTGACATTTCCGTTGATTTTGGTCGCTGCTGGTGCAAGTGGTCTGAACTGGAAAACGATAGATATTTGACAATTAATTTTCATTTGTCCCCCTCATCGTAATATACAGACAAGGATTGGCATTCACGGAACGGAAAGAAGAGCGAGTCAATAGTTATAGTTGGTTGGTCTATCATTTCTACACTATCTATCCATTTGATTGATTTTTGGTACGTTACAGAGGATTAACTACAGTGCCCACTACTACTCATAATCGCCCAGCATGTCTTCGAGTGGAGCCGAACGGGCTTCAACGTCGGCCTCTAATAGATCGCATAACCAGGGCAGGCAGGACCGTACATATACACCTGCTCAGATGGCTGCAGTGACGAGAGTTCGCAAATGTAAACACACGGATTATTATGCCATTTTGGACATCGAGGCCCCATCGTCAGATAGTGAAGTGAGGAAATCATATCGAAAATTGGCATTGATAATGCATCCAGATAAAAATGGCGCTCCTGGAGCCGACGAAGCATTCAAGCTGGTCTCCAAGGCTTTCCAGATTTTATCAGACGCAGACAAAAAACGAATTTATGATCAGACAGGTGCGGATCCAGATAGTCGAGGTGGTGGTGGTGGTGGTGGAACAGGAGGTGGATTTAGTAGTGCTGGAGCACGAGCTGCTGCAAATGGGTTTGGTGGTGGCCGGGGGTCGCCGTTTGGCGCTGATATCTCGCCAGACGACCTATTTAATATGTTTTTTGGAGGCGGTGGTGGAGGTGGAGGCGGGTTCCAGCAGTTTGGCGGATTCGGTGGCCCCGGGATAAGAGTTCATACGTTTGGTGGAGGAAGCTCACCATTCAGTGCATTTCAGCAAGGAGCTGGGGCAAGAACTGCCCGCCAGAGTGCCGCGGGTGGTGGAGCTGGGACTCGACCAAGACAACCTCAAGAACCTTTTTCAATTCGTCAATTATTCGAGCTATTACCATTAGTTCTTCTTTTCTTTGTGCCATTATTGTTTTCTCTTTTTGGAGACTCGTCGTCGTCTTCAGGACTGCGTACCCCGAGATATGAGTTCAAACCCGTGCCTCCATACACTTTAGAAAGAAACACCCCACTACATCATATTCCATACTATGTTAAGCCCGAAGATGTATCACAATTATCGGATCGCAAGCTGCGTCAGCTAGACCGCCAGGCCGAGGTGTCATATGTCCAAGTTCTGAAAAACAGGTGTTATCACGAGTATGAGAACAAGCAGCAGAAAATCGCCGATTCTAAAGGGTGGTTTTTTGTCGATACCGATGCCTATAATGAGGCTATCCAGATCCCATTGCCTAGCTGTGACAGACTGGATACTCTGGGTGTTGCATATACTCGGTAATCCACAGTCAAAATACACGTATATATATAGCATAGATACCACCCAAAAAATTCTAAGCGTTAAAATAATTCTAATGTAATAGATTCGAACGTACGCTGGCTGTCGCTTGTGAGGACGAAATGGCACGAGAGGTCAATCCAGCAAGGTTTCACATTTCACGAATCTCTTACAGACGGACAATCTATCAAAATATTTATAATCAAATACAAATGAACAAATCAAAACAAATACCAGCTGCACCAGATAAAAGCTTGTCAGATATTTAGGCCAGGTCGAAATCACATTTTCAAAATGTCTTTGAGAAGATAACGTCGACATTCCTTTCCAGTCGATCTAACCTTGGTAGGTAAAGAAATAACAAACCATGTATGACATAAGTTCTGACAGACATGTTTACGCCTACTGCCCATGTAACTGCTCCGTTGACATACAAAACACTAAAAGGCACAGACTGCCGCAGGGGCAGTAAGATACAATCGGCAGTGAATGATGTAAAAGAAGCATGCTGGAATGCAGATCAGGAGGAAATACATAGAACGAGCATACATTTTTCATATCAGAATATGAGAGTGAAAACTCGTTCTACGCAATCACTGCTGTCAAATCTTGTTGACACAACATTACGTTCCAAAGTATCAGATCTACTAGACATTCTGGTAATGAGCTCATCAATTTCTCAAGTTCTCTACGTATTGACTATATGGTATTCTCTCCAAAACTGGCGAGGATACAAGTAGGAGACGAGCAGCAGCGAATGACGTAAACGTAAATAAGGTTGGCAGAAGGGTCTGACCAACACACTTTGTCCTAGCCGTATATAGCTCTTAATGAAAAGCAGCACCCCTTACAGAAAGTTACATGAAGCTTAATATTCCCTGCGTCAATGGTAGCAGCATTAGGAAATCTTCCTGTGAGCCTGCCTTTCAGAGGAAGAGTAACGGTAACGGTTGGTTTATCTAAATACACACACCACCACCAGCAATATCAGAAGAGAGTAGTAATACTGATTAAAAGGAGTAACTCACGGTATCAGCTCACCTAAACACCTGTTTTTGCTGGGAGCACCATAGTGAGTTGCCCTGCCTAAATACGTATTCACACGACTCGCCCCTAAACAAGCAAAATTCTAGCCCGAAAGGGAAGACTGGATTTGCATAGCGCGATAAAAATAGAAGTCTTTTGGCCCGTCATGGCCCAAAGTAGGGGGTTGAAATTAGCTTTTAGGCCTAATAGGGTTCAAGAGTAAAATCAAAACTGTCACTGGAGATCTCGATAAACAACAAATCAACAACAGATGTTGAGCAAACAATGTCTGTTCCATTGATTTTCGCACACGTCCGGATCGATAATCAGTGGGTCGAATTATCCCCCCAATCCCGAGCATACGATCTCGATCTGATAATCTTGCATTTGGGATTATCCGTTTCTTGAGTTGGCATCATCCATTTAGGTACCATCCATCCTCATCCTAAAGCTTAAAAGCGCGAGTAATTGCTGTGCTCGACGGCCCGTGGCTCCATATTCACGTGCCACGGACGTGCTATTTCACTTTACTGAAACCCCCCAAAAGCCCTTACTCATATGCAAAAGGCCTCCTTGATTTCCACGTCTCGATAACCGCGCCAGCGTTTATTTTTCTGGTATCATCACAAGAAGGGCCTCTCACCGAAAATCTTCAGCGGGACAGGAAATTCCCACAGCCATCCAAGTAAGGGGAACCATGAGAAGACTCTGCACTGTTCCACAAACGTGCATATCGGCGACAGTCTTAGCCATGTAGCCGATATATATACATTTATATAAATATAGTAGCGAATAATGTGCTTGGCTGGCTGGCTATAAGTTACTGGCCATTTGGGTTTCTTGTTCTTTGTTATTTTCCAATTTATTTTTCATTTCCTTCAGTCCATTACGTTTATTAAAGAAAGCATATGGTCACTAAGAAAACAAACAGACAGGTCATCTGTACTTTTGTTTTGGTCCGCAGAACTTGTATTTCCACGCTCCACCTATTGCATTCACACCCCTCTTAAGATACCAGTCATATCGTAAAAAGACTGGGGGGTTGTTTCCATTATCTTCTGCCATATTTACATACACACATTCGAAATGTGGCCGAAAACTGTTGTTTTGACGAGCATTTTAGCTATCTGTTCAACCCATATACTGGCCGCTACTGCTTCAGACTCTGATCCAGACTCTGATCCTGATGTCAGCCTAAAATCCCTTTCGTTCCCATTGCACAGAAGGTCGTCTTCATCTCTGGGTACTTCAAAACTAACTACTATATCAAACACAAATCAGATCTCCTCAGCCATGGTTCTTGTTAGCGGGGTTCTGGCAGGTAAAAGCTCCGCAGGCCAATCTTTGGCTGTGAGCTCGGATGGCGTGGATAGCTCGCCTACTGCAATAGTGGAACAGCATGGAAACGACATCTCTTATTATCTCGATCTTGAAGTGGGCACTAATTCTCAAGCTCAAAACTTTAGCGTCATTATTGATACTGGTTCATACTATTCTTGGATATATGGTAGTAACTGTACTAACAGTGTATGTACATCTCACAATCAGTATAATTCATCCAAATCAGACACTGCAAGTTTCACGGGTCAGAATTTCTCCATCAAGTATACCACCAGCAGTGTTTCTGGGGGTGTGTTTAGTGATGTGGTTTCATTTGCTGGCTTCGAGACAATCTTAGACTTTGGTGCTGCTGATCAGGCTGGCAGTACTTTTGCTTCTTTTCCTATTGATGGCATCATGGGACTATCTGCAAATGATTATGCTCCTGATACATTTCCAAGTGTCTTGACTACTCTCAAGAACCAGGACTTAATTGACGACCGCATCTTTGCTGTTAACCTTGGCATGGCATCCACCCCTGACGACGAAGGTAGCATCACTTTTGGTGGGGTCGATACTTCTAAATATGACGGTGACATTTCTTATACAAGCGTTCAGGATGGCCAGATCTTATGGACTATCCCCATCACCAATGCCTCTGTGAACGGAAATTCCATCGATTTTGGTGGCAATAGAAGCGCTGTTGTCGACACAGGCACTACTTTGTTGGTTATGCCGCCTGACGATGCCCTTAAATTACACGGTAGAATCCAAGGCTCTGAAACTGACGGAACCAACTTTGCTATTCCCTGCGACACAAACGTTACATTTTCTTTGAATTTTAATGGAATCGAGTGGCCGCTCACCAAAGAGAACTTCATCGGCAATCCTCTTAAAAACGATGACTCCATGTGTGCTACTAATATTCAAGGAATCGATATTGAAGATTCCTACTGGATTCTTGGCGACGTCTTCTTGAAAACTGTATATACCGTATTTGATATGGATAAGCAAAGAATCGGGTTTGCTAACAAAACAATCGGGTCTACCGACGGCACTCCAAAGGATTCTTTAGTTCTTGCATCCCTCTCCAGCATCTCTAGTGATGATTCATCTAGTTCTGTCGCTGTGGTGTCCTCTTCAGCTTTGTCGTCCACATCTAAATCATTGGCGACTACCACTGCGACTTCCACTGCGACTTCCACTGCGACTTCCACTGCGACTTCCACTTCCACGACTTCCTCAAATAAGACCACTTCGTCTCCGACTGTCACTTCATCCACTCCCTCAAATACCCTTCAGACCACCTCGAGTGTGGAGGCCACTCTAATTAATGCTCACGCCTCATCAAATAATGTTTCCACAGCTACACATTCAGTAACTTCCACAAACTCAGCATCTGATTCTTCATCTTCCAACTCTGCATCTGTATCTACCATTAAAACCTTCTGGCCTACGGTCGTCATCCTACTAACACTGGCCGTTGTATAGAAACAGCATTTGAGAATATCTCCAAATTTGTTAATAATTTTGCATGTATTTTGTTTAATGACCTGCTACTAGTTATGTTCTCTGTAGCTCAATAAACATATTATCTCACAGCTGATACTAAGTAGCATCAATGTTAGAAATAATTATCTGTTCAGTAGAATACACTGAATGCTGCCGAGCAGTCCACATAATCATACGCATTATTATTATTATTATTATTATTATTATTATTATTATTATTATTATTATTATTACACTATTGTTTTGCATAATAGCTATGCTCTACTAAAACGAGAGCTCGATCTTGAAGTGGACAACGAAGGCGCTCTGTGTGAAGAATGCCTAAATGAACTAACGCTTTCTTGACGAAGTGAGCCTTTAGCACCCACTCGTGATACATTCATTTCGGGAGCCAAACTTTGCCTTAGAGATAAGACTCGATGACCATTTTCTCTCAAACTAGGTCCCGTGTCCGAGTTCGAAAGCACCCGCTCCTTGGTGACCCTTCTATCCTCATTATAATTTACATCTCCCAGCTCTTCATCAAACGTTAGATCGTCAATAGACCTCTTGAGCAGGAACTTGATCGAATTATACCAAATATTATGCCTAGTACGGCTTGGACATGTTACCTTGATTAGTCTGTCTGGGGTATGGATAACAATGCTCTTATGATACAATCCAGGAGGCAATGGGTTCAAATCCTCAACCGCTTCTACGTTAACAATGGCTGCTGATTTGGTCTTTCCGCTATGCAAGCTTTCCATGGCAGGGTTTTCTTTGCTCCAATATAAAGTCAGAGTATAAGGATGGATCCAGAAATACCGTTCATGTCGGTTGCCAGAAATACCACTAATGCCAAACGATCGAGTATACTTGAAAAGAAACTCACCAATCACTACTTGAGTAATATACGGAATCATATTTCTTTCGTTTAGTGAGTTCTGACTAGCAATAGTAGCTTGACTAAGATTGAATAGCGCATTGGCTGTATTACTCGCCGGTGATGAATGACTCTTTTCCTGAGACTGAAGATGCCCATTGGAGGACACTGACGATACCCCAGCAGTAGTCGCTGTCGCGTCTATCGACGCTACTCCACCCACAAGACCAATAGCAGACGGGCCAGCAGCGCTGGTAGTAGAACGTTTCGTGATGCCTGCGGCAGGCAGTAGTCTTGCAGTACCTTGACTCTGCTGGTGTGTTTGATGATGATCATCGAAATCAATAGAAAACTCCGATTCCGAAACAGATGGCAAGGTCATATGAGGCGGCCTACTCAAAGCCATGGGTTCATCTCCATCATTGGACTTTTCAGAACCAGTATCATCGAGAATAGCAGATTGTACGTTAAATCTCGAGTTTCTATTGACAACTGTAACAGGTGAACCACGAGATTCCCGAAGGGTAGCTTCTTTAACCGAACGCAAGCCTTCGAGTTCTGAAACACCAACCACAGCCAATCCCAGTCTTTCAGCATGAGTCTTAATTTCTTCTGTAGACAGCTCAGCCTTTTCAGATGGACTTTTCTGTTTCGCAGTAAGCTCGGTGTACTGATTTGAATCCAGTAGAACCTTTCCTCTACTTCTTGCCTCCTTCTCCAAGTCAACATCGCTGAACACCTTCGGTTCAGTCTTGGAAATCATGGCACGATAATCGGCTTCCGAGATGGTTCTCAGACCCAGGTTACTTGCTTGCTGCTCAACTTGCGCCCTAGTCAAAACTATATCACTCTTCAAATCTTTGTACTCGGTAGCAGGAATTGCCACATACCCAATCTTCTCGGCATGCACACCAAGATCCTCAGGCGACAACGACGTATCTCGACTATTTTCAAATTCCTTGTAAGCAGCTGATGATACTGTGACAAGACCTAAAGCAGCCGCAGCCGCTCCAATCTCATGGGCATTGAGCTTCTTGGGCTGTTGAAGTTGATGGAATTGTTCCTCGGACATGGAAATCAATCCATGCTGCTCGGCTTGACGTTGAACTTCATCATAACTGAGAAGTTGAGGTTGTTTCAGTTGCTCCAGTTCAGTTTTGGGTAACACCGCCAAATCCTGGCTTTCAGCATGTCGCCTTATATCGTCAACGCTAATGTCTGTTGGAGATTGCAGCTTGGACAATTCATCCTTGTGCAACACCACTAATCCATGGAGTTCCGCATTCTTCTTCACGTCATCAGCTGATAATTCTCCAGCGGTCTGCAGTTGAACCAAGTCGTCCTTTGGCAAAATAGCCAGCCCATGACTCTCAGCGTGCTGCCTTATGTCATCAATTCCAAGTTCTTTAGGAGTCTTCAATTCAGACAATTCGCTTTGTGGTAGAATGGCCAACCCGTGAAGGCTAGCTTGATGTGTAATATCTTCAGCACTTAGGCCTTTGGGCGATTTCTGGATTTCTGACAATTCACTACGTGGCAAAATAGCCAGTCCATGACTTTCAGCATAGTCGGCAAATTCCTGCGAACCGACCTCCCTTGGCTGTTTTAACTGCGAAAACTCATCCTTTGACAGTGTGACAAGTCCATGAGAATCAGCATGCTGTTTTACTTCATCAAGGCCGAGTTGTTTTGTATTTTGTGACTCGACCCCTTCAGCAGCGACGAAACCATGCTCCTTAGCAAGCTGTCGGATTTCCTCAGAGTTAAGATTACGAGGCTTGTTTAATTTCTTGAAGTCTGATTCCGGCAGAACAACCCAGCCAAATTCAGAAGCCTTCGAACGTATATCCTCTTCGTGTATGATCTTCTTGACTGGGAGTTCCTCAACGGCTTCGGGAGCAGAGAAAGCACTACTCTTCTTTTTCAGCTCTGCATATTCTTCTGCAGGAATGGTTACACTATTCGCATTCACCGGGGAATCAAACTGGGCAGAGATCTCCTTTACAGACGAGGATGGCGTCATGGTCTTCTTGCCATCATTCTCAGCATTTTCTTTAACAACTTGCAAGCCCAGTTTGTGGGCCAAATCAGTGACGTCATCAACGGTTGGGTTCTCTGCAATACGACGAAGCGAAGCAAGATACTCTGAAGGAACAGCTTTCATATCAAGGTCACTGCTGGTGTTTGTCTTGGGAGAACTGTCGAAGCGGAAACTCTCATGCCCCGGTCCCGAAGCACGAACCGGGGTGGAAGGAGCGACACTGCCTCTTTCCCCGGGCGTGCTAGAAGCACCAGAGCCAAAGCTATCGAGTGAGTTAGTGCTTTCTTCACGAACATGGCCATGACTGCGTTTAAGCAGCAGTTTGTACTCGTCGATTGCGATAGCGGTGAGACCAAATGTCTTTGCGGTGCGAATAATATCTCCCTTAGTAGGCTCATATACGCTCTGGTTGTTGAGAAGACGCTTGTATTCCTCGTTCGATACAGGGACATAACCCAGTGACTTGATAGACTCTGCAACTTTGTCATTCTGCTTATCTTTTGAAGATTGCTTAATAATATCTTCAAAGTGATTGCGTTTAGCGGCCACTGAAAGAAGATGAACATCTTTCGTCGATATCGTATTCTCATTTTTGTCAAACTTTTCAGCCTTTTCGTTTAGAGTTGAATAAAGCTCTTTCGGAATCGCCATCAAATTATGTTTCTTTGCCCAAAACTCAACATCAGTCTTTGAAGGGTGACTCAATTGGTCACGCAATTGGTCCAGTTCAGCAACGGGTAAGGTCGCCAATTCCAGTTTCTTAGCAAATTGTGTGACCAGAGCTTCACTCGGAGCCGTTGCATTCTTCTCCAGTTCGTCGAATACATCTTTATCGACGACAACCATTTTGTGCACTTCGCCCGCTTGTTTGAGTTCATCTATGGATGGGTTACTGGCCCGACGCCGAAGTTCCTCCAACTCCTCCTCAGGATAAATGGTGTGCTTGTGTAGAGTTGAAGCAGATTTTTGGAGTTCTTCGATTGTTGGGTTATTAACTCTTCTTTGTAACTGATTGTATTCGTTGTCAGACAAAACTCTAAGCTTATGCTGGTTACCAAACTGTTCAACTTCCTCCACACTGGGATTCTGCGACTTGCGGTACAGCTCTTCCAATGTACCAATGGCAACAGCTGCAAGACCATAGTGAGCGGCAAAAGAGTCAAGCTCATTTCTAGATGGCGTAGTTGCCTTTCGTTTCCAGTTTTCAAGATCACTAGTGGGTAGAACAGCCAATCCCTTTTTCAGTGCAACTTCCTCCAATTCTTCATTAGAGAGATTTGTTGCTCTCGCTTGAAGAGCTTCCAACTCATCGGAACCAATAATGGACAGTCCCTGCTTGAGCGCCTGTGAACGCAACTCCTCTTGTGATGGCGTTTCCGCTTTACGTTTGATGTCGTCAAGATCACTAGAGCGAAGCAGCGCGAAACCACGTTGAGACGACACCGATTCGACCTTGGCATGACTAGGCTCGTCGGCATCTTTTTTCAACTGATCAAGATGCTCGGATGCAATTGTACTAAGGCCCTCAGCAGCGGCCAGCGCAGCGATCTCGTCCTTGGATGGTCTGAACTCTTTAGGACGAGAAGACAGTTCATCATACTGATCCTTCGGCATTGAGACCAAATTATGTGACTCCAGCAGCCGTTGATTCAGTTCCTCTTTCGTCGGTTCCTTGGTCAGTAATTGGTGCTCTACTCTTGGCAGCGTTACCAAATCGAAGTGTCTGGCCCTAGACTCGACTTCTTCCTGAGAAGGATTGACCAACGAATGGTATTTGTCATCTGTTAGCGCAATAATTGGAGCTTCAAGATTGGGTGTAGAACCGTCAGGCGTCTTGAGAAGATCAGTCTTAATGACAGAAAACCCTCTATCGTTTGCAATGCCTTTGATTTCTTCATCGGTCTTTTCGGGGGGGTATTTCAACGATTGAAGTTCATCGGTACTTATAGTTGCAAGACCCAATCCAGCAGCAGCCGAATCAACGAAGTTCTTATCTATTGGTTGATTCGCAGTATCACTCATAGTCTGGTACTGTTCAGACGTTAATGCAACCATGCCATGCTCACGAACAGCTGCTGCCGCCTCCTCTTTGGATCTCTTTCTTGTCAGATCTTCATATTCAGCCTTAGGAACGGTTACCAGGTCATGCCTTTCTGCATGTTTGCTAACCTCGGATGCTGTTGGGGATGTTGCCGACGAAATGAGTTTGTCGTGTTCTTCCTGGGGTAAAATAACATGAGAGTGTGACTTTGCGAAGCCTTCCAACTCGGAAACAGATGGTGCGTTGGCTCTTCGGACCAATTCAGCATGAGCATTAGTGTCCAATGTAATAAGGCTGTGTGCTTCAGCATGCGATTGAATCTCATCGACTGAAGGAGAATCGGCCTTCCGGAGAAGTTCATCATGTGTATGTTTATCCAGAAGTACCGAGTCATACAAGTCAGATGCTTTAGAGATAAGCTCTTCCTTTGTAGGCTGATGGGATAGTCTCAATAGGTTTTCGTGCTCGGCAGAAGCAATAGCAATCATACCAGCACCAGCAGCCTTGGCTATGATATGATCGTGACTGGGCTCATTGGCTTTGGTATGGAGATCCTTATATTCCGACGTGGGAATTACAGTCAAATTCAAAGATCTGGCCTTGTCAGTGATATGCTTTCTATCAGGAGCGTTGGCACGAGCGCTAAGATCTGAATGCTCATCCTTGTCAACAACAAGTGCATTATACTTCTGAGCTTGAATTTCAAGATGTGACTTTGGTGGCTGCTCACTAAGGGTAATCAAGTTCTGGTACTCAGCCTGCGTGAGGACAGTGAGTCCAAGCTGCTGGGACCGAGCTGTCAGTTCTTCAGGTGTGGGACTTTTGGCTTCACGCTGAAGATCACAATAAGAGGCATGCTCGACAACAGTATAGCCTAGGGGTGCCGCCCATCTGGTCAGATCATCCAAAGCTGGATGTTGCGTAAGATTAATCAACTTCTTGTAGTCATCCGTAGGTAACAAAGTCATATCAAGTTTGTCAGCAAGCACTTTAACTTCAGGTGCCGTAGGCTCATTTACGGACCTAAGAAGATTGGAGTGTTGGTCAGCAGGAACAGCCACCATTCCGATAGCTCTCGCCTTGTCAGAGATTTCGCTTGGAGTCAGTGATCGGGTGGTTTCATGAACAAGACGGTCGTGTTCCTCAACAGGAATGGCCTTTAGACCAACACCATCAGCTAGTTTTACAACTTCGTCAACAACTGGAGGAGCTGTTAACTTTTCATATTCGTCACTAGGAATCATTTTATAATCGAAACGATCAGCATGACGGGTGACGTCCTTCAAGCTTGGAGATAGTAATTTCTCATATTCGGGAACGGGAACTGGAACAAGGTCGTGGGACTTTGCACTCTGGGAAACGTACTCCTTGGACTGGGCAGTAGCGATTTGAGATTTGAGATCCTCAATGTGACCGGCAGGAACGACATCGAACCCAAGCCTGCGAGCTGACGTCTTTACGGACTGTTCAGAGCTGGATTCCGTGACCTGAGACAATAACCTATCGCGCTCCGAGATCAATTGATCAACTTGCAATTTGAGATCGAGAAGGTCACCAGATGGCACCAGTTCATGTGCAATCTGGTTGGCAGACACATCCAAGTGATCCTTTGAAGGATTGTCGACAAGATCTGCCTTTGAAACAAGAAGCTCGTAGTCCTCGACAGGTAAAGTTACAAGGCCATGTTCAGCAGCGTGTCGTTCGATTTCGTCGCTAGACATGAACTCGGCAGCAAGATTGCCACCCTTTGAATTCTTTACTGGAGTGCCTTCCGGGTCTGAACCAATAGCACTTGACCTTAGACTATGAGTGCTGCGTCTGCTTTTAAAAGAGCGGCGTCGGGCAGATCTACTATGATTACTACCGGCAGTGACATCATAATCATTATCAGAAGTGGGAGAGTCACTGGCCGTAGAAGAGATGGAGCCCCGTCTGGGGTTGAAAAACGTGGTAGGAGCGGCCGAATCTTCGGTCTCTGTATGCTCACCAGATGACCCTTCGTCCATAGTTTCCTGGCCAGTTTGATAAATATCATCTTCAGTCTGGGTGTCTTCTTGTGCAGTTTCAAAGGCAGACTCTGATTCAAAGCCGCTACTACTGGCTCCATCACGTTTCTGTGGTGACCCTTCGACATATACCCATCCTTCGGCATGGCCAATTACTCTTTCTTCATTGTCATCATCGATAATGCTAGTTCGAATCTTACCAGGGCCCGTGCGGGTGGCATTTAGAATTCTCGATGCATTTGCCGATCCATTATTACTACCGGCTGACATGCCGCCAGCTACATATTTTGATCGTTTGCTCTTGAGAGGGTTGGAGCGACCTTTCTGTAGTTCTGAATGTGCTTCAGAAAGCTGTCTACGTAGTTCCAGCTTTTCTGATTTTTCTTTTGCAAATGCTCGCTGTAAATTAGCTACCAACTTATGAGCATGTCCCAAAGATGATTTCAGTGTTTCACTTTCTAGACCAGATAAATGTGACATGTTCTGGTTTTGGTGGTCCAAGCCGTCCTCGTTCGCTTCGGCAGCAAAGCTGTCTAAGTCACGAGCCAATTGATTTTCGTCATAGTCGTATTCACTGTCTCCCGAATCGCCCAGGCCTCGCAAGCCAGCAGAACCGAGTGATTTCACAGACGACAACTCTTGAGATAAATCATCGACTTTCTTACTAAGAGCCTGATTCTCTTTCTCCCATTCAGTCTTGTCTCGTTTATGTCCATTGACTTCTGCATCGTATCTACTCTTTATGCTATCAAATTGGGACTTGAGCTCAGCTTCACGAGTTTTTAAAACTTCAATCAATTCTAATTGAGAGTCTTTTGCAGTCTGCAGCTTTCCCCTTTCAGAAGCAAACTTGGAGACCGTGTCGTTTGATTTCGACATTTTCTCCTCGTACTCTCGAATGCGGACCTCCAGATTCCAGTTCTCTTCTCTAAACCGTTCTAACATTCAGACGTTAGTATCCAAACCGCGACAGAAGTTTGGCGTTTTTCAGAATAACATACCTTCAGTCTCAGAAAGGGCATGTACTTTTGACTCTAGAGCACTAGACTTGCGCCGGAGTTCTTCCTGCTCCGCCTCGTGTTCACGAAGAAGTTTATCTTTCTCTGCTATTGAAGCATGCAGTCGTCTGCATTCACTGAGCAAGCTCTCGCTGATATCGGTCGCAAACTTGACATCATTTGCTCGGCCGCTGATATTCTTCTTACGGGAATGCTTAATGGGCGACAGAAATCCACCTGCCGGAATCGATGCTGACGGTATATCGGTCTAAGTAGTAGCATACAGTTAGTCCCCATCGAGAAATACCTCCACATTAACAAATACCTACCGAGTCAGCATGAACTTTTGTTAGCACATCGCCCTCACGAATCACTTCGTCATGTTCACGAATAAGTGAGTCGAGTTTATTTTTCAGCTGCTGAGGAGGAGGCTGCTGGCCTGCTTGAGAAGCATCTGAAGCGATATATGACGACAGCTCGGCCTCGGCATCGCTCAGTTGCTGGTTAATAGGATCGGTTTTTCTGATTTTGCCCTTGATCCGCCGTAGATGCTCGTTGAGCGACATGGACGACGAGTCTTCGGCCATGATAGGCTAAAATAGACGTTAGAATAATCTACAGCACCACCTTTTAGAGAAGCAAGTCTCGGTGTATGGCACACTGTTGGCGCGCACTGTGACCAGAATGAGGCCTGCTGCACACTCATCATGAAATCCAACGTACCGTTAAAAAAAGTATCGGAATCTCAGACCAACAGAATTAACCGATGTGGTTTAATTCAAAAAATCACTACTTGCCGAACAAGAACAAAAGTACAAAGTCTATCAGATGAGAGTTAGTCGAATTCTACTTCGATCAACCACTTGTAAACACAGCTGATGTGCGCAACAAGCTCTAAAACACACAGAATCTGAAAATGGCAAACGAGCTAGGCACCACCAGGGACAACAAGTTTCAGGAAAACTTTAAAAAAAAAAAGACGCCCAAACCTAGCTGTTTTTACAAGATGCCACCAGAAATAGACCTGTACCACATCAGCGTGAAGATCCTGCTGTTGCGGCGGCTGTCCTCCCCCTTATACCCCCTTTAAACTGACATTGAGAGTGTTTTTTTTGCTTCGCCGAAGCTTCTCAGCTCACAATGCTGATGACTTACCTCTCTGATAGCAATAAACGAGCCTTTTCCGATAACTTGATTGGTAGTCAGCGGGTTGTTTGTATGACGGTGGGGCGAGCGCGGTTCAATGTTTTGATTTCAATTGTTTCGAAAGGTGAAGCTTCAAAAGTCACCTGATGAATAAAACAATGCGAAGCGCGCACGCGGTCAATGGGCGATAAGTCCCGTAAATGCTTTTCAGTGGGAAAGTTAACTCTTGAGCAATAGACTTCTGAGTTCTGAGTACCACCTGAGAATTGGCAGACTTGTGCGTCGAAATTATGTAGTATATAATATGAGGAGTGCGCAGAGTGTGTTTTGTAGGTTATAAGGAGCATTGCAGCAGAAATCATCTGCGATTCTATTCCTTTGATCTTGTGTTGGTTGTGGTGAGATGCAAGTCGCAGACGATATGCTAGTAAAGTACGCTTCTCAAGGCATTTATCATACTGCTTAGTTATTCTGTTCTGTATACTAGCTAAAAGTCGTAGATTTAGGCAGAGCCCGTCAAACAATTACACAGCGTTAGCAAACTGTGCTCCACAGTGGGCATTACCAAGTGCCAACGTGCGATTATTAATGGGAGTCAGCATCTGGTAGTTCTATATCTTCATTTGACGACGAAGGAGCAGGAGGAGGAGCCTCACTATTTGCATTACTTGCATCTCCCTGCTCCTCTTCTTCCTCGTCTGCCATCATTTCTTCATCCAATAATTTATGCAGTTTTTCTATTATCTTTTTATCCTCATCTGTCAGACCGTTGACGTCCTGACCCGATTCTACTGGTGATTGCATCCAGAAAATGAAATTCTGTCCGGAGCTGCGAAATCTTAAAGCAAACACTCGTCCAGTTGTACACTGCTTGAGATGAATCCATTGAGCATCGCCAGGGAACAGAAGTAACTCATCTCTTGAGTCTGAGCCGGCGGTAGTTTTATGCGACCCCCGGGGCTCCCAAACAAATGAATAGAGCATTGAGTCATCGGGATTCTTAAGCACTTTGATTAGGCCCTGCCCTCGTTTAGGCGTTGCTGTTTTTGTTTCTTCATTGAAATCGACTCGACCTGCTTTGAATGATAAGATTGCGTCGGACATGGTGTACAGAGAAGTTTCGTGCACTCAGGAAACAACAAAATAAATAGTGACAATAAAGTGTATGGTACGACTATTATTCAATTCTAATGTATACTGATAGCTGGTGGTGTGCGATTTGTAGTTATTAAGGATTACACGATGATGTCTGTTGCAGTATGAATATGAGCTATATCGTGGAGGAACGTGAGGCTTATGAGGCTCCGTTGACTCCTCTTAGAAATCTTGCTGGGCGCCAGCAAACTTACCAAACAATCATTCAAAGCTATTATATAAGATTCTACTATTTAGAGACCAATGTACACAGAGTTCACTCAGAATGTACCGACAATGTACCGACAATGTATCGAAAATTTATCCAAAACGACCAGAATATCCAGCATATCCCACCTGGTAGTGCCATGCCATTATATGCCATCATATACCTTTGATGTATTTCCAATTCACATTAAACAGGATCTGAATCAGGCAGGCAAGCAGGCAAACAGGCGAAATAGCCTGTTAGATTAGAAGAGAACGCTGGTTAAAGTAGGAGCTCCGAAATAGAAAATGTTTCAGAGTACAACATCGCACGTGATTTCCCTGCCTAGCCAATTTGTAAGCAGTCGCTCGAGGAGATAAATATCGGCAGGTATATAAGTCCGGAATAAATAACTTGGTCTTTCGTTCTAAACCCCCTGGTTTTGTTTTCTTTCTAATAACATAACTGCTAACAATTGCTCGCAATGACAGTGCTTTCTTCCACCAGTTCTACCGCGTCTGCACTATTCTCTCCTATCAAAGTAGGAAGTGTACAGCTTCAGCATAGAATTGTTTTGGCCCCTCTGACAAGATTGCGATCTCCAAAACATATTCCTACTGATGTGGTGGCCGAATATTATGAGCAAAGAGCTTCCAGACCTGGAACCTTACTTATAAGTGAAGGTACCTTGATTTCTGCCAAGGCCGGTGGTTTGGACAATGTACCGGCCATTTATTCCCAAGCACAGATCAACGCCTGGAAAAAAGTCACTGACAAAGTCCATAGTAAAAAGTCGTTTATTTATACGCAGCTATGGTCTCTTGGTAGACAAGCGTATCCTCAAGTGCTACAGGCTCAAGGTCTGGACTATGTGTCTGCTTCCAACATCCCTATTGATGACCAAAGAGGTGCTCCACGTGGACTGACCAAGGATGAAATCAAAGAATACGTCAAGAGCTATGTCCAGGCTGCTAAGAACTCGCTCGAGGCTGGTTTTGATGGCGTGGAAATCCATGCTGCCAATGGGTATCTTCTAGACCAATTTCTTCATGAAAACTCAAACAACCGTACCGACGAATATGGCGGATCCATTGAAAACCGTGCTCGGTTTACTTTGGAAGTTGTTGATGCCCTTGTTGAAGCCATTGGCGCTGACAAGGTCGGCATCCGATTGTCTCCTTGGAACACTTATGGCAATGTCGAACCCGGCATCTCTGCTATTCCCCAGTGGTCTTATGTTGTTGCTGAACTTGAGAAGCGTGCAGTCGACCAGAATAACAGACTAGCATACATTCACGTTGTTGAGCCTCGTATTGTCGGTGACAAGAACCTAGACACCTGGACTGGCTCAAACGAGTTTGCTCGTAACATCTGGAACGGAATTCTCATCCGGGCTGGAAATATGCTCCCTGTAGCTGAGAAGTACGCTGATGAAGAGCCGAATACCATCATTGCCATTGGTAGACAGTTTATCTCCAACCCTGATTTAGTGGATAGACTACAGAACAAGGTCCCCTTGACCGAGTATGATAGAAACACCTTCTATACATCGGATGCCAAAGGATATACCGATTATGCTTTTGCTAATTAGACTGACATATATATTTTGTAGAGATAAATTTGTATTTGTGGGGTAGAGACATACTTAGAATCCGAACGGCGTTCTGGTCGTGTCAAAATATACTATTTATATCGTTGCATTAGAGGGTCCATTAACAATGGTTTTTTTTGATGTTGGTCGAGCTAGTGACATTTACTAGCCAGCTTCCAGCCTTTGATCAATATTAGTGGTAATTCTTAGCCGACAAGCCTGCTTGTTCACATAAATGGCTGATAGCAATTCACGTCCCTCGACGTTCCCTCCTGATCATATTAAAGATACAGTGAATCGAATCGCTGCGATACTTAACAGCAGAAAAGAAACATTAGCCATATCCGAGTCGGTATGTATTCTCATGGTGGTGTTGGGGTCGCCAAAGTCTGTGGATACTTACTAACTTGTCACCCCAAGGCGTGCGGAGGTCTAATTTCGTCATATTTCGTGTCTGTGCCAGGCGCATCATCTTACTTCCTGGGTGGTACTCTGACTTATGCCCTCAAATCAAGACTCAAACTAAGTGGTTGGTCGGAAGAAGATATATCCTCGTACACAGGACCGTCTGAAGATGTGGCTTTAAGATTGGCACGTAATCTTAAACTTGAGCTTGGAAGCACTTACGCATTATCCGAGACGGGCTGGGCTGGTCCCACTGCTTTCAACGATTCAACGGTTGGCGATGTGTTTTTCGCCATTGCCAGTCCCCATAAACATATCTCCAGTTCCAAGTCCACTCATATCATTGACCGCAGTGAAAATATGGCCCTGTTTGCTCAATTGGCATTAGAGTTTTTCCTTAAATTCCTTGAAGCCCAGGCTTAAAACACTGTTGGTAACATTGTTTTTATGTACTGCTTGTATCCGTGTTGCGCCTATCTACCTTAATATTATTCACTGGAAGCTACTTGTTGCCCTGTTAGAACTCTTCTGACTTGCCCATTTGGGATACCGACTGAAAAAAGGCTGTCATCCCCTATTTCTTGCTAGTGGTCTAATTTATTTGGTTAAACTTTAATGCTCGTTAAGATCATGACCGCGACGTTTATAAGTCCTGATCATCCTTTATTCTGCTTGCTTCAATGGGATCCTGGGCGATTATTATGTTGTAGTATGTCAAACCGACCATCTTCGCTACCCTTGTCTGCTGGCGTCAAGGTTCTCGATAAGAGGCCTGCTTCGTATTTCGCCAGAGTCGACACTCCGCCGACTCCTCCAACATCTACTCAGCAGTCGGATTCTGTAAGAAGCTCTCTCAATGATACGAAAGCAAACTGGATTCCATTGTCTAGAATTGCAAGAGGTATTGCAATTTCCAATTTCCATCCCGCTCATCATTCTTCAAAATCGCCATTTGCTTCTCTAGATCTGGGGGACCTGGTGTATATTTTCGAAGTCGATATTTCAAATAAATGGTATCGAGGGTATATCGTATCTTTGCCATTTTTCCAATTGGCCTTACAAGTGTTGTCCAACAATATTACTCTTACTTCGCGTATTCCGCAGACAGAAATTTCAGAAGATGACAAGCCTGAAGGAATACCCTTTTGGCATAGTAGAAGCAGCATTGTCCAGAGTCCTCAGCCAAAAATCTCAATTGGCGTATTTCCAGTTAATTTGATTTCAATCAAAGAATACTATGACTTGAATTCCGTATCTAACGCTAAGTTGGCCCCGTCAACTCCAGTACCCCATTCTCTTTACTTTCCAGACGAAAGGCCAGCACCACCACCACTTCCGCACCTGAAATTGGAGCATACAGTTCTTACGGTGGAATCCGAGCCAATCGTGGATGATATAATATCTGTGATAGGGGAGCTGTACAACACTTATGTGAGCAGTACTTTTCTTTATGGCGATACAACTACGATGAGTATGCTTACTCGTTCAGTCAACGACCTTGATAACATCAGAAAAAAGATGACTTATGGCTTATTAACATACTCTGAAACCGCAACTGCGCGTAAAGAGGCCATTTGGATCATATGTAGAACCTGTAAGCTGCTGAACCGAGGAATTATAGTTCGTGATTCGGTTTCTGGAGATGTTATGCCCTGTCTTGGCAATGAAGCTCGTTTGGCCCAGGAGCAGATTCTACTGGCCTTATCTCCGAATTATCCTCGTTATCATCCAAAGGGCTACTTCAAGCCATACCCATCATTGCCCAAACATGTCATGGTCAACTTTCGTTCAATGGGTGGAGACGGTTATCCACATGCCTTTACGATTCTACTCTATATAAGGACCAAATTGAGTAGAATGACTGAGGCTTTTAAAATAAGGGTGGATCCGGGAACCAGCATGGCAGACATGCCTAGTGTAATATTCTGCGATCTTCCCCTCGAGATAGTGAAAAGTGATGTTTATTTGGTTGCCGAGTTGTACTACGAAGAGCACCTGAGCGTATCAGCTCAGACAAGCCTTCCTGAAAAGCGAGGACTGGTGATAGGGGTAACAGACATTTCTAGATTGTTCAAAGTGCAGGGAAGTTCAGAAACTCCGTTCAAGATCCGACTTTATGCAAATGACTATGATGAGGAAACTACTGAAAAAGAAAACAAAGGATGGGGTGAGCTCGTTTCCAGAATTATATTTGGGTTTCCTTATGGGGTGTAAGTACTGTGCCGTCTTTTTTTGACATGGTGTTGACTTCAAGACTAACACATGTAAAGTGTCATCAACCAGCAAGCTACAGAGCTAGTTTGTATGATTGAAGATTTTGAAGCCCTGTCTGTTCACGATGTAAATCTCGGTAATGGCATAAAATACTACGGAACTATTCAACCAGTTAATAGTCTCTTTGTAACCTGCCGCAGCCAGCCACGAAATGATTTTTACTTACTATTTGGTGTCCTTAAAATTCCCGCAACCTTGAATGGATTAAGTAAAGATGGTCACTATTCTTTGATTTTATCTTCCCCCCATAACGCGGTTCAGTTCTCGTCGGCAGCCAACGGCGAGCTTACGCGCACTTGGCGCTCTGTATCGGTAAGAGGGGGTGAGTCTCTAGGGGAAATGGTTCGAATAGCGAATACAAATTCTGGAAGTGTGATAAATGTGGATCTCTACGGATCTCACAGGTTTATAGCACGCATAGGACTCGAATTATGGAAAGCTGGCGAGCTTGTATCAGGTAGAAGCGACCTGGATTTCAATGTGGGAACAGCAATGGTCAACCTAGGTGTGTTTATTCAATATGTTGGAACAGTACACAATGCGGAGAAGTCCATAGACCCTATACTCGGCTGGGAAGGTCTTTACATCACCGATATGGAACGGATAATTGTGGCTGTTAAAAATATTCCTAATTTAAAGCAGCCAGATGTAGCAAAAGTAAGATATGATGACTTAACAATACAACCTTTCCAGGAATTCTTCTAACCGATCTAGCATTCTTATAACTTAGTTGACTGTTTGGTTCGTATCATGGTGCGTTTTGCACAAGATAACAACAACAGCTATGTTGGCATTACCTTCATAGGAATTTTAAATACCCTATCAAGGCTTGAAAGTGCTGATTTCAGTTACCTGCAAAACCTGTATGTGCAGGATCTTGACATAGGGCAGCTGTCCGGCCTGATATTATCGCAGATGGAACAAGTGATTACTCAGGATGGAGGCACTGGTGGACAGGAACTCATGAGTTTGTTTGGTTGCTGCGAGTTTCTATCAAAATTAATCCTGGCATCCGCAATAGTTGACAGTAGAAGTGACCAGGAGACAGACCACTTTACAGAAGTGATAAAATATATGCCCCGGATCACGGGCTGTATAAAAAATATTCTTCGGCGATCGGATCTGGTTGATGCTAGGGTCAGTATAATAGGAGCCCTGTACAAATTCTACCAGACACTGGCTCCTCTAACTGGTCAAGATAATACTGTCAAATACCTCATTGAACTGGCAGATGCTATCGAGTCCAAGAATTGCTCGATACAACGTGCTAAGCTACAACTGATAGCGGTTCTTTCCAAATCCTGGATATATAGTAATAGG
The DNA here is from genome assembly GCA_030583365.1 of Sugiyamaella japonica. NCBI lineage: Eukaryota > Fungi > Ascomycota > Dipodascomycetes > Dipodascales > Trichomonascaceae > Sugiyamaella > Sugiyamaella japonica. The sequence continues at coordinate 96,976 of JAJMIG010000005.1, forward strand.
AAGTACCGTCCATTTCTTGCGCGGCATACCATCAAATGGGCCCTACCTCTCTTGGAGAAGAGAAATGCTAACGGCAGTGAAGTGGACTTAGACTCGATAGACCAAGCTACAAAGGAACAGGCTAGTAATAGCTCTGTCGAAGATTCCGAGCTTATAAGACTGCTCTGCGGTATATTTGGGACGCAATTAAAAGTTCTATGGGACGATCGTGAGGGAGAATCGCGACTACCTGCTCTATACGTTACCTTACTTCCAATACTTGGAAACCTCTATGTTAGCTCTCTGGCTAAATTCAATGCTCATGGACCCCCACGAACGACATTCTCTCCTTTATTCCCCGAGAGCTACCCGTTTGACGTATGGCCTAGAGATTCATTAGTAAATGATTCTGTCTTCGATGAAACTCTGATTGAAGTGGGAACAGTAATAACAATGGTCATTAACCTGGTCGGTGTTAATGGATTTTACCAGCCTTCAGAATCTAGAAAGCAGAATGAACTTCGAAAAATTATATCGCAGATTACTCTGGTGGCAACGAAGATGATTGAGAATCCACCATTTCCGGAGTCATGGTTATCTCTACTGGCCGTCAACCACAAAACTTCGTTCCGACTCCTTAACTATGTAAGCAAAACAATGATGGCCCATTTTAATCCTAGTAAGGAACATGCAGACAACTTCGACGTAGAAATTTGGTATTACTATTTGAAATGCCTCTCGCGCCTAGCAGGTTCTGAATTACTTATTTTAGAGTCCTTGCCGGAGCAGAATAGAAGAGCTATTCACCGGATTGCTCCAGACCTGAGGTTTCATACAATAAGTTTATTGAAGAGCACGTGGGATGCTTTAGGGCGACCGGCAAGTGCAGAAGAGAAAGCCCGCTTCGGAGTCTCTCGGTTATGTGGCTATCAACTTCAGTTTATCGGTGGGGACTATAGCCTATTGCCTGAAATATTGAATCTTTGCCTCCTACGGCGTTCTACTTCACAAGTAACGGAGGTGGATATCTTGTATTCGATGATTGTCGGTGAGTGGTGTCGCTATGAGCATATGGATAATTTAAAAACAGAAATCGCAGTCTCTATGGACGACATATTCACAAGCAGACCGTCTATCCCTGAAGACCGGGACAAAAAAATATTTGAACAACAAATTTTAGCTGCAATCGGGGCCATAAACCAGCAGGATGTTGCCTATCAGAGGATTCGACAACATATTCTGGATGTTTTAGAATTTTTTGACATGCTGCTTGAGTTATACAACATTCCGTCTGGGAATGCATTCACTGACGACCGGACGTTTTACGCCTTGAATGTGCTTAACTTTCTAGGAGAATGCGATCAAGAAGAGAAATTAGTAAGATACGTGTTTGACATCGTGGCAACCAGTATTCAAAGGAAAAACTACACAGAGGCAGGTCTCGCATTACAGTTACTAGCCAACTCGTATGAATGGAGATATGACCAGATAGCAGATAGTATTCATGGCCTTAAGAACCAGCTGCACTTGCCCGAACAGACTAATTTTGAGCGGAAGGAAGCATTATATGAAATGATCATCCAGTTTTTCATACGAGGCCAGGCGTATGAGCTAGCGGTAGCCGCAGTTGAAGAACTGATGAAGGTGTATGAGTTGGTAGCCCTTGATTTTTATAAGCTTTCCGGTACACACACTATCCTGGCTAAGCTTTATAGCTATATCGACAGTAAGGAACGAGCGGTTCCTGAATATTTTCGGGTGGTATACTTAGGGGTGGGGTTCCCTAGTTCATTACAGGGGCGACAATTTATATTTGAGGGGTTACCGGGCGATAAGCTCGAAACTATTCACGATAGACTACATGAGACATATCCAGGAGCCACAATTATAAGCCATGAGTCTCAAGCCAAGTCCGATAGCCAATATTTGTATGTCTCGTGTGTAGTTCCTGAGCCAGCAATGTCTCACTCCGAGCTTTGTGACTTGTTGGAATCGAAACCTGCTGCTTCACCTCATTCAAAGGCTCATATGATGAAAATGGATCTCAGAAGATTTTCATATTCAAGACCACTACCTGGAAGCACTTCGCTGGTAGACATGACTATAGAAAAATCGACATATGAGACATATCAATCATTTCCAACCATAGTGAAACGCAGCGAAGTAAAAGTTTGCCAAGTTGAGATTGTCAGACCGGTAGAAAATGCATTGATGATGCTAAAGGATAAAATTCTGGGGCTGATAGAAATTGAAAACGTATTCCGGGCTGAGAGAACCAGAAGTTCAGGCGGACAGATAATCAAGCCTGCTAATGTCCAGATGCTGGACCTAGTTATTTCTGGTGCTATCGACTCTCCAGTCAATGGTGGCATAAATGTGTTTCGGGAATTCCTTCGAGACAAAAGCTTGTGGGAGAACGCAACAACTCGCGACACAGTAGCCGAATTAGAAATGGCCCTCTTGGACTATACGGCCACAATCAAAAGGGCATTGGTATATCATGGTGAGAGAGTTTCTGAGAGTCTCAAGCCACATCATGACACAATGGAGAAAATGTTTGAGGAGAATTACCGAAACGAGCTTGAACAGTTGGAGTCCAGGGCCGCCGGTCAATCGTACCAGAGTTATAAATGGGAAAGATCATTTGTTCGCCAGAGTAAGCTTTTCACTCATGTGGTTGAAAGTACACCCAATGATGAGCCAACAGACCATATCATGGGCAAAGATCCATCAAGCAAGCAGCAGCACCAGCTAGCCGTGAATGAAGGACGATCCGTGGCTCCGCCTCTAGTTACAAATACTAGTTCTGGAAATGTTGTTTCATCATCAGAAGCTCGTGATAGTTGGAAGATTCGGTATAAGTTCGATAAGTTCGATAGGCGCAAAGTGGCATGAGATTTAGTAAGTATCAATATCATAGCATAATATACCTTTTCGTGTCGTAATTCATAATTGGTGACCATGATTTCTGTCATGCCTGCTCTTCGCTTAGACCGGGTGGTCTCCAAGCAAATAAATCGAGCGCTTCTTTCGACCACGGCCCGGTCTCACCAATGGTGACGTAAGAAGTTGGAGTAGAGGATATGTGTGCAGTCGATACTGGTAGGGACCAACATTCAGATACTGCGGGCGATGTTGACGTCGTTCCAAGCACAGAAGAAGCTGGCTTACGGTTGAATACGTTTTCAAGTTCCTCGTCCATATCGGGCCCTACTTCTTCATCTAGTTCGTCAATATTCTCTATATCCTGAGATAGCTGCAGCTGCAGTTCTTGGCTAATGATACTCGGGGGAGGTCTCAAGTTGCGGTGCGAGTCGGCAAGCGCCGCCGTGGGCGACGGCGATGAGGACGGGGAACCTTGTACCTGCTGAGGTAATGAAATAAGGCCTCTTGTATTTCGCTTTGTACGGGTTGGCGCTGCAATAACCAACCCAGCAGCTGACGACAACGTTGCTGCTCGGTTTGGCCTTGATCTTGATCCCTCACCCGAGCTAGTCTCTGAGGCTCTTGTTGCGGGAGTAGCTAGCGGTGTAATAGGATATACTTCCTGCTTGCCTGGTGTTGTAGGTGGTGGAATACCGGAAGTTACACCCCTTCTGATGACGCTGGTGCTACTATCATGACCGACAGTAATTTTAGTCTTCCGCGTCTTAGGCGTAGGTCTTACAGGCGTAGGCAACGGGTTCACAACCCGTCTCTTTTTAAGACCTAAAGAGGGACCAGTTTTCATGGGCGTCAAAATAGGCCTAACAGAGGGCTCTGAAGCGGCTAAACTTTTATCACTGCTCCCTTGAATGATGCTTGAAAAGTGAGCCGGACGACTAGAGGCCCGCAGACCAGTATCTGGACTCGGTGTACAACTGGTGTTGATAATGGGCGAAGCGGGAATAACACGGGATGTGAAAGGTGACAATGGGCCAGTAACAGTTACCGGTATCCTGTGATGGCGCTGGTTATCACTATCGCGTAACAGGTGAGCCTTAGCCTTAGCCTTAGCCTCATTCCTCAGTCCGTCCAGAGCGGGCGCAATATCCCTCACAATAACGTCATCTCTTTGGGAATCGACATCCACTAACACTCGATCAAACACCAAACGATCTCCCTCGTTTACAAGCTTGTTCTGAAAATAGTCTGCCACAAAATGACCTTGATCATCGTACAAGACCGATCTTTTGTTGAAGGTGTAGAACTTCAGTCTGCCATCTTGCCATTTCTTACGTTTCTGTGTCATGTGGGTTGTCCACATGACGTTGAATTCGTGAAGTTCGCTTAGAATCTCCCCAGAGGATGGTGGATCATCCGCTGGCCGTGACATCGCTCCTCAATAATTGTGCGTTCTCCGCCTGGCTCTTTAGACGATTTTAATTTATGAAACGCGAAATAGCCTCGTCGCGGGTCCGCATATTCACGTTACCTTGATTACGAAGATAAAAAAAAAAAAAAATACCTTCGAGCGCTTGACCGGAGAGAGAGATGAGGTTAATTGTCTGTGTTGTGATGTTTTAGCTTTGAAATAAATACTGATTTGCACAAAACCATAAGCAGCTTTTAAATTATTGTGGCTTTTTTGTAGCCTTGGTCTAATTTGAAGGTGAGAGACGGTTCTAGGCTATCAGGGGGACCTGCATATCAGAGTTTGCAGACCCTGCATGTATATATAATGCACGTCGATGTCACGACTTGTATTTCACTTCTCCCAATCATTAATTGCCAAACACTGCCTCGTATTTGAGACACTTGTATGTAATAACGAAAAGAACAGCTGATACGTTACCTGGTGACGGCTCAAGATATCCTTCTTCAGAGATAGCCAGCCACCTCTCTTTCCTAACCCTCTGAGCTAAACATAGATAAGATGAAGAGGCACTTCACCGGATCTTAGCCAAACCGATATAACTTCCAGTTGTCACGGCACTGACAGGCTCCAATGGATCCATCTAAGAATTGCAGTGCTACTGGTGATAACTATACGAATGATGTCATGAGCGTTCCTACTTACAACAGTAGTACTGATAGCTTTATTGAACGTAGCACCAGCTTTAGTGCCAGTGCGTCAGCTAATGATAATCATAGATCATCATCGGGAACAGACGATTCCACAAGGGCGGTGAATCCTGGCAGGAGAGTTGGCAGTCTACCTGCATTTACCAATTTCACAATGGAAAGTGATTCAAGACATGATATTAAGCCATCTGGCTCATTCCTCACAGGCCAATTAGTTGATTTTTCTAGCTCCGTTGACTCCCGTACTACCCACGATACTGCTAGCCTTGAATCACATTCTATCAATGACTCTGGAAATATTGTTGGCGGTTTGTCGCCAGTTGACGCCGATTATTTAAGCGACCATTCTAGGACTTCTTCTAATATAGACTTGGACTTGTCGACATTATCCTCATTAGTCAGGAACAATCGCAAGAGCTCACCTCCTGAAACATCGTCCAGCACACTTAATACCGTTATGCAACACACTCCTCGCCATCGCCAAGTCTCGAATATGCAAGGTGTTCAGACGGTCATTAGAAAGCCTATGAATCTAAACGAATATCTGCTCGAGCAGGCGCTTGGGAATGGTATCTGTTCTGATGTCACTATCAAAGCATTTGGGAAGGAATATAAGCTTCACAGATTGATCTTATGCCGTAGTCCGTATTTTGCTACCATGTTTAGCTCGTTATGGGATGGACAATCTGAAGAAGATGAAGAAGAAGACGAAGATGAGAGCGATTCAGACAAGTCTGCGCATCAGAATGATAAAGTAAAGTCCTCAGATTCACACAGACCAGTAAAAAAGGGATCGAAATCAACCTTCAGTCTTCAGTTTGACGCTGATCCGCATATTACAGACAAAGTGTTTGAATCTGCTCTTGGCCATATCTACGGTAATTCGGCATCTCTTGAACAATCCGAAGATGCTTTTGGTATTTTCGCAATTGCAAGTTTCCTAGATCTTCCTGATTTAGCTGAAGAGTGTCTTAATCACATTCTTCAAAGTATTAGTAAAGAAAACATAGCAGAAGTGACTTTATTTGCCACCTCGTATAACTATGGCCATTCGAGTGAACTTGTGAGTCAAGCTTGCCATAGCTTCCTCTGTACGGAAGGAATCGTTTTGCCTGATGAGGTTTGGCGAGAGATTCCCACTGAAATGCTCGTCAGAGTAATCACTGGTGATTCATTTTTGGTGAAAACAGAATGGGACAGATGTCAATTTCTTATCAAACAGTATCGATCTACTTTATTAGAATTATTTGGTAAAGTAATAAAGGAAGGCAGCGAGGATACCCTAGAGGCGAGGAGTGAGAACGAAGTTGCAGATAATAATGATAAAGATAATGGAGATTCGGCAGTTTTGGACGCCGAATATGATAATCTATCGGACAGACTGGCTAAAATACAGGCAGCTCTCAATAAAGGAATCTATTATGCACATATGACGGTTGTGCAATTGGAATCTTTAGAATCCCAGCTCGATCTTAACAACCGACCGCTGATCGACAGGGCCGTATTAAGGGATGGGTTGTGGAAACAGGTCATGCTCCAGCAGGCTATCCGAAGATGTACGGGATCCACGTTGGGCCTCTCTGATAGCTTCAATGGCCCATCTGATCTGGAGGATGGCGAGGTGTTTTACCCTGTACCGACGGCACAGATCACGACTGATTCTAGTCAGACATGTATGGGGTCGGAACGAACGTCTGATGTCGCGTGGTGTCGTCACCCGCCTTTTCGGTTCTCGGTGGAGTTTCCGAACGTCAACAATTTGGAAGGCGGCAAGCGTATATATAGTGATACGTTTTGGTATGCAGGGTCATTCTGGAATGTATACATTCAGAGAATCGCTCGCAAGAAAGGTTATAAGTTGGGGGTATATGTTCATCGTGGTATACCAGATGTTTCACCAAATGCTGCAGATGGAGCATCATTATTCTCTCCATATATTCCTATAGGTGGGGATGATAGACTATCGAATGAAGAGTCCACTATAGTTGCCATGGAGAGTTTGTCATTCAATGAATATCAAGTGCCGTTGACATCGTCTTCTGGAGGTAAGAAATCTGGCACCGGTGAGGAGCCAAAGAAACTTCGGCATGCTGTCAACATGGCACCTCAATACATCGATAAGCGTGCAAAGGTTTGCGCATATTTCAAGATTTACGCCGCTTCTCGTGTAGATGGTCCTTCGCTAACATGCTTTTCATCATCTCCTGATAAATTCGACATTTCCCAATCCTGGGGTTGGAAGAGTACTGGTCTGTTATCGTCGGCCACTTCCCAAAAGGGGTCTTTAAAGTTTATGATTGTTATTGGTGTCATTTAATATACAAATATATATTCTATTCATGTCGCTGCCGGTCTCTCCAGTCTTGACCGAGTGCTAGAGCTGGGGCTGGCCTAAATCACATGTAAATAACCTCTTTTTATTATTGGGCACATGCTAACTCCAGCTGACTGACCATTTAAGCTTGTCGCCAGCTCTAAACGGAATGACAGCGTCGTCTTCAGTCATAGAAGCGCTGGTAAGTTGGGTCTCAACGATCTGACTCGATCTTACCAAAGTCAGTGTAGACTTATCTACCAGGTCATCGTCGGTGATTCCATAAAATGCTTTACCAAAGTCGCTAACAAATCCTTTGAGATAATCCAGTTTACCAGCCTCCTCAAAGATCTCGGCAACATATGGAATCGCATATGCCTGGGTGAAAACACCGGCGGCAGCCCCCATAGCCTTGGCCTTGCTTTTAACAGGATGAGGAGCCGAATCAGAGCCAAAGAAAAACTTGGGATTGCCTGATGTAGCAGCCTTGATAAGAGCGTCCCGGTCAGAAGGAAGCTTAGCTACCGGTTTGCAGAAGTTGTGAGCATTACCACCCCAGTTGTCAACAATAAGATATAGGTGATGCGCCGTGATCGTAGCGGCAACATTATCTCCACACTCAAGAACCGCATTGATGGCAGCTTCAGAGGTACAGTGCTCAAGAATGATGCGAAGTCTTGGGAATCTATTGTGGAGATCTTTAAGCGTGGGCAAGAATTTCTCTTCAGCATTTAGAACATGGATTCCATGGCCCGATGGGCATTCTCCGTGCAGATTGAGAATAAGTCCATGTTTCTCCATGGCGGCAAACGTATCATAGAATGGTTCGTACGATGATACCCCATGATCAGAGTTGGTTGTAACGCCTGCGGGATAGCATTTGATGCCTGTGATTCCGGCCTTTTTAGCCTGTTCCACCACTTCAGGAGTGATTTTCGGAGAGAGATATAAACTCATAAGAAACGTGGTTTTGGGCGACAGCTTTTGCAATGATTCTTTATACTGTAAAACAAGTTTCGGATCAATCAAAGGAGGAACCAGATTGGGCATGACATAAACAACCGACACTCCTCCTTCTCTAATAGTAGGTGTAATGAGGTTTTTCATTTCGCCATCTCTAAGATGGACATGAAAGTCTCCTGGACAGCCAAGACTGATTCTATCAGTCATTTTAGCTTAGAAGTATGAAACAAAATTAGCACTGTCTATTGGAAGTAGATATACATTTTTCGATCTGGGGAATCACGTGACAAAACAAAAAAAAATAAATCAATTAAAAAGCTAACGATAAATCAACCTATTTAAAACTTGGCTTCCAAAAGCTTGAGAAGAGTCACGGCATCAGCAGAGAACTTACGGATACCCTCGGACAGTTTTTCAGTGGCCATCTGGTCTTCGTTGAGAAGGAATCGGAATGAAGGCTCGTCGTCAACATACGACACCTTTTCAATGTCGAGCGACGAAGCAGCAGAGGCATCCAATTTCTTGGGCACCGCCTCGGAAGAGTTGTACAATTCTTCAAGTAGGGTAGGAGCAATGGTCAAGAAATCGACACCAGCAAGTTCCTTGATTTCACCAGTGTTTCGGAAAGAAGCACCCATCACAATCGTCTTGTATCCAAACTTCTTGTAATAATTGTAGATATTCTTAACAGAGTGCACACCGGGGTCTTCCGACGCCTCATAGGTCTTTCCAGTCGAAGCCTTGTACCAATCCATGATACGGCCAACAAATGGCGAGATCAGAGTGGCCTTGGCCTCGGCAGCAGTGACGGCCTGCACAAATGAGAACAAAAGAGTCAAGTTGACATGAATGTCATACTTTGATTCAAGTTCACGAGCAGCTTGAATACCCTCCCAAGTGGAAGCAATCTTGATCAGAACCCGCTCCTTAGGAATGCCCTTGGCCTTATACAGTTCAATAAGTTCCAAAGCCTTCTTAATAGTACCTTCCTTGTCAAACGACAGACGAGCGTCCACTTCCGTGGAAACACGGCCAGGAACAATCTTAAGGATCTCGGTACCAAACTCAACCAGAAGATAGTCCAAGGCAATGTTGGCCTTTTCGGCGGCAGACGAGCCCTTGTCCTTAGCAGCCTCCACAGCCTTGTCAATCAAAGCAGCATAGGCTGGCTTCTTCGAAGCAGCCAAAATCAACGAAGGATTGGTAGTGGCATCCTGAGGCTTGTACTTGGCAATTGCTACATGTCGAGTGTTAGTTGGCAACAACAACAACGGTAATTTCGGAACAGACGCCTCCGGGGGCTGGGCTCTACCCAGACCCGTAGCTCCGCTTCGCAGAGAGTGGGGAGTCTCAGTATAGAAGACTCACCACTCTGTTCATTGTCTTCACGAAGCAGAGGCAGAATCTCACACATCACGAGCAAAACATACATTCAAATTCACCAGTGTCGGTGACAACGACAGTGCCGGTGGCCTTGAGATAATCTAAGGAATTGGAAGACATTTTTTTTCAATGTGATAACTGGAGCGGTGGATATGCAAAAAGGTTGCAATAATCAATTCCGGACAGAGAGAAGTAGCTGGTGTGCAAGAACTATTGGGCCTTTGTGGGGTCTTCAAGCCCTTTTATATATAAACATCGTCGGTTAACGTGGGTGTGGAAACCCGATCCTAACCCATGTGGGAGCGCAATAGGCGAGACCGCTGCTTCGCTAGCCAAAGCGCAAGCGCACGCACCACTGTGGCCCGCGCCCAGGGGAAGGGCGTGCTATAAGGTTCTTCCGGAACTACGTGGTCCGAAGGGTAAATCACCGCTGACCCCCCACCGCCCACCAGGGTTTTAGGCAGCCGGGAAAAAAAGTAGCCTACTTCTAAGGATTAGATAATTGCCGACTTGACCGATGACAAGACAAACGGCCGAAAACGGTCTGACCTCGAGCGCCTGTCATCGCTTGTCAGATTACTAACTGGTTAGTAAAGCCGACTAATACGAGCGGCAGGAAGTTTTACCATTTCATGGGAGTGCTGCGCACACAAGCTTGGGGTACTGCTGGTACACTCAACTCAATAGAACAAACATACTTCTGTCCAGGATGATAAGCGTTATATTTTGATACCGCTATATTCTGATCCCGTCTGCAGGAAGTACATTTAACCGTCATTTCCCTAGCTGGTCTGTGGAACCCACTTACAATTATTTGAAATGACCTGTCGAGAGCATAGCCGTCATCTATCACGACTTCTTGGAAAGTTGGATCCTGATGCTCTCAAGTGAATTGGTCGTAATGGCGATACAGGATTACAATACTTCAGGCAGCTGTTGATTGAAAAGCCCTTGCCCTTATCGCGATAAGAAACTCAGGGGTAATGATGATAACCATTTCTTTGTCAATGTGGATTGTTGTGATTCAAAGCCTCGAAGCAGTCACAGAACTTTGAGTTCACAAACATAAACGTATACCCTTCCACTACCGTTTTGCATGTACTTACTATACTCATCACCCATGTCACTCACTCACTCTTGTATCTTCAGGACTTCAATCTTATGGGTCGCCTAGACGCTTATCTTGATAAGGCATGCCAGATATCCTCTTCGTGTGGTCGTTTATTGTTGTTCAGCCATTGACAGAACCAGTTAATGCCTTTTGGCTGATGATCAGATCTCATTATGCGGAGGCCTTTTGGCTATCGCCTTTATGCTATGACATAGCATTAGCTGTCAGTCTGGAATAGTAACACTTATCAGCCATTGCTTAAAATTTATGTTACTCTTTCTCTTAATCACGAGTGTTTGGCTTGCTCAACGATTATACGCCCATTTCCAGATCGATGGACCCCTAATTCAACTTCTACTTTCATGCTGTTACGACTATATCTCATTGTACCATAACTCAACATGGCTGACATCTGACCTCACAATCAAGATTCCATGATTCCTATTATGAAACTTATGGGGATCACATTTCCAGGACCGGGCAGGTGCCAAGTTTGGCCCTGCGCCAAGTAGTAAATGTATAATTCGTAAAAACAACTATATAGATAACGTAAAGTATCCTAAGTCTGTTTTGCCAATGAATGCACACCACTATGTGCTTGTAGTAAAACAAATATGGATATCTTCGAGTGTGGACATCAATGGGTCAGTGACTGGGATCAATTAGACGCTGACACTGTTGTTTCGGATTTCGTCAATAATAATAATAATTCTGCCAGTTCTATTTCTATGAAAAGCGAGCATGACAAGATCGCAGACAGCAATTTTGACAATGACAAACAAAAGGCAGGCAATGTTCAAGGTATTGCCTGCAACTATCAGCAGAATTCACAGGCTCATCATGAACAAGAGCATCAACTTCAACAGCAGGACCGCGATCCATCAAACGACGATCAGCAGCAGTTTCTGCAAATTCAAGACTCGGTCACCGTTGCCGCTGAAAATCCCGAATGGATGTTCTTTGAAAACTGCCAACTGGATAGTCAAGATGCTTCTTTCACTGACTATTGTCCCGAAGCGAAAATGGAGTCGTTAGACTTTGAATGTGCAACTTCATCAAGCAATAATCAACAGACTGCTTGCAGACCTCCACAGCTCGTTCCTCGTGACGAAAGCTTCATTTCTAAACTATTGAAAATAGAGCTTGAGTCTGATAAAGGTAGTTCGGATTGTAGCGAGTCGGACGAGATCCCCACTCCGCTTCTCGACAAGACTAGCAAAATTTCTGGCACCAGTGGCAGCAATTCCCTCTCTCCTTATGCACAAATCAGCACCCTGACCATGTCTCCGTTAAGTAACTTGACGTTGCCTTCTGATAGATCTTCTTCGCCAATCTCAGTTTCTGAATTGCTGGAAACTGTAAAAGGTGTATTCAATAAATATGATTTTGTTGTCGACAGTAATCAAGTCAATCTTTGTAGAAACGACTCTGACTGTACAAGTGCCGGCAGCTGTATGAGTAGTGGCAGCAGTGGTTCAAATACCTCGATGTCGACAATCAATAATCTTGGTGCACCCTGCAACGGTATCTTTTCTCCAGTTTCTGAATTCAAAACCGTGGAACAACTACTTTTGGAAACGGACACGATTAATCTATCCAGAGGGTTTACCAATATTCTTCAACATAGGTGGTATCCAACAGATTATAATTGTACATTTAAAATGTCATCAGACTATAAAGCCATTTGGACCCGTGTTCGTGAAGCTCAATACCCAGGATTGTTTATCGCTGTTTTGAGAACAGGTGACAGAGTCAGCAATCTAGGATTACAAGAGCCATACCCTGTGGAGTCGTCGATGAATCTGCCAAAGATGCGAGCCCAAAAAGGTCAAGGAAAAGCCAAGAAAAAGCGCCCAACTCTGAAACCATGGGATCCTGTTGAAGTTAGTTATCCGCTAGGATATATCCCTTTTCCCAGGTGGCTACATATGCGGGATTTACGTCCTGAACAAAGATACAGCTTTGATACCGAAGCGTTTAAATCCAAGCCAATTGCAGACACTTCAACGCAACATATCACCCACGCTCGTCAAGAAGATCCTGATATGACCAACAATAAATATGATTCTTTTTATCATCGGACTGGTACCAATGATCGGGAATGTTACTGTGGATGCTGTGGGAGCTGGCATAAACGAGATCAATGCAACTATCTTCACCATATGAAATCTGCACATGGAATCCGCTCTTGTACCAAGCAGAGATACGCACTGCCTCATATCATGAGTGAGCGGCCAGATAAAAAGGAAGACTCTGGAATGTTTATTGGTTTTTGCGACCAATGCCAGTCGTGGCAAAATGTCAACAATTCTACAGGACCCAATAATAACTATGCTTCATGGTTTCTACATCAAGCATCTCACGACGTTCAGCGCAATAAACAGGAAGGACGAACGGGCAAGAAGAGATCCAAAAAGGACATGAATGAGCTTCGACAAATAGTCAGCGTGGAAGAGAATCAGCGCCGCCAGCTAACCAAGTACGCTATACGGCAGATTATTCAGGAAGACCTGGATCTCAATGGTGACCAGCATCAGTTTGATACGGCGTTTTTTCTACGACCTGAAAATTATACATTTACTATTGAATCTCAAGATATTGATGGAGGGATTTAACTAGCAATAATCAGATATATATACACATATTAAACACCACTATAGGCCATTTATTTATATTTATTAATAACATTTTGTGATATTTAGCAACAGTTTAAGTTATGGCTGTCATTTGGTGGACATATTCAAGACCGAGCTTTTTATTTATCTTCACAATGTAGAACTCTTGTGTGGGAAAAAAAGAGCAAAACACAAAACAACATACATACATAGATACATACAAATAGAGAATAAGATTCAACAGACGACACCCCAAGGAAAGCATTAAAGAGACACTAGTAAGGGGTGACAAAAAGGAAGAAGTCTCATACATGTGAATTTTTTTTTGGGCCCTAAAGAGATCAATTTTCCTCTGATCTTCTGTTCTTCTCATTTTCAAGTTGCTGATACAACAAAAACAATGCCCGTTCGTTGGCCTGTGGGGTTCCTCTAATGGTGAAAAGGCGTTGCCCGGTCTCATCAATGGCCTGTTTGGCAATAGAGATGCGAGCTCCGCTTTCTCTACGAATATCCTGAATCTTGGCGCCTCCTTTGCCAATAATGCAGCCAACCATATCGGCTGGAATGGATATTTCTTGGTCCTGGAAACCATCTTCGCTGGAATCGCCTCCTTGATTCTGACCACTACCACTGCCAAAGCCTCCTCTGGAGTTATAGCGACCATTTCCAGCACTGCCATAACCACTATTGGAGCTAGCAAAGCCTGCTCCGCCAGCACTATTAAGATGACGACCAGAAGATCCCGAGGAAGCAATATCAAGAGGACCTTCACCTCTAGGACGTAATTGAGGAATGTACAAGATACTTCCAGCAGCTCGTTCCCAGTCGTCTAAAAGACACTTGCCAACTTCCCAGATTGCAGTTTTTAACGATTCGGGAGTACCCTGGATTTCCACCACTCTTTCGGTACTTTGGGGAAGCATCTCCTTTGAAGCCACCATACGGACACGAGAAGTTTCCTGGATGGTTTTAATCTTGAGGCCCTGTCGGCCAATAACTGAGCCCATCTGTTGATGGGGAATTAATAAACGGACAGTGGTAACACCAGGAGGAGGAGGTGGAGATAATGAATGAGAGTATGGAAGAGGAGGGTTCTCGACTAAAGTTTGAGCAGCCATGGCATAGGCTCTGGCAACTCCATCCAAAGTACCAGTGATTGTGAGGACTCTGTCCTGAACGCCCCGAACAGGCTTGGAAACACCGGCCTTGACGCCAGTCTCATCACGTAAATCAGCCACATTTTTACCATTTTTACCAATAACTGCACCAGCTTCTTTGGAAGTGACTAAAGAACGTAAGGTAATCATTGTCTTGGCCAGGGTCTCATCAGATAATCCCGATGAGCCTGCGGACGCAGAACCTACGCCTTCGCCGTCAATCAGTGATGAATCATGGCCACCACCGTTTGCGGTGGACGCAGTAATTGAGTCGACAACAGGGGCAGAAGCAATCTGCTCGGAAAATAAGGAATCGCTTTCATTGGTGGTTCCAACATCGGTTGGAGGAGAAGAGACACGGTTAGAAGACATTGTTTCGGAATCAGGCATTTGACAAAAACAATAGGCTAAGAAAAGAAAAAAAGGGCAATTTATCAATTGACACTACAAACGATCAACGTTAGTCAAGAGCTAATTGAAATTTCAGTGGAATTGCAGAAACGAGAGGTTTAAAGTAATGTACGACAACTGGTATAATCAGGGAAAATTTGATGGGAAAACTTTTTGGGCAAAAAAAAAAAAATCTATACCAAGCGATTTTTTCAAAATATAAGATTGACTTTCAATTGCTGTGAAGGGGATAGTAGTATTTGTGGAAACTACACAGTTCACAAGACAGGGATTGTTGAATGGGGAAAGTGACAAACGTTGCTGTTAAAGTGGTAGTGATAATGAGTTCGGTGTCGTGTGGCAGTGATGGTGGTTGAGATGAATTGCTGGTGGGATGGTGGCGGTGGTGGAGGATGGCGTATGTGTTGCTAAGAGGTTTTATATGATTTTTCACTTTTTTGCAGTCAGATGTACATGTGTGGAAGTTCCATCGAAACGTAGGTTCGAGTGGGAAGTGATTTTGGTAGCGTCAAAAAGGTTCTAACGCGGCTTGAGCTCAGCAGGTGGGAGTTTGGTTAACTGGGCGGTAGGCAGCAGGTGGTGTGTCTGCAAGCCGTACTGCTTTGAACTAGCAGGCCAGGAGGGCGATCGAGCAGTGGTGGTGGCGTGGTAGAGTAATGACAATGGTAAGGTAATGGCAACGATAGTGGTAATGGCAATGGTCAAGGTGATGGTTGTATAAAGTAGTAAAGTAGTCAACAGGGAGAGAAAAAAAAAGAACCAGTAGAGCACAGTGTAACTGTAGCTAGCGAGTGTTGAAGATACGAGGGGTCACTCCCGATGCAACCATCTAATCTTTCGAAATCACAACAATTAGAGGAGAAGATTATAACCAGATTATTGGTAATATTATAAAGTATTGCTCTATTTACGTGGTGAAAAAAAAAATGGAAATACGCAGGGAGTGAGAACCTTGCAGGTGCATGCATCAGGCTGCACTGCACAGTCGATCCCCCTGAAATTGATTAATTTTGGAAGCATCTATAGCTACATTGCTTCGACAGTCTCCAAAGAGATTGGGAAATGTGTTGCTCAGCAGAAACACAACGAGCATTGACGAGCTCTAAAGGTCCACCACTTTTGCCAGCAGCTCTGCTAATGACCGCTTGCAAAACTTTGACAATATTCTCATCATAGAACGAGGGACCGAACGAAGGATGACGGACAAACAAAAGGCTTTGAGATAAAACGTCCAGCACCAAATATTCCGAACTTTCAGTGGACTTGGATATCTTAAGAGCATTTTGAAGCGCCTGCTCAACCATCTCGGTAGCAAACCTGTAAAAGGGCAGAATATTGGCCTGAATGGCCGGGAACTGGCTCTGCACTGAGCCGGTTCCTTGAAGTTGGACAACCCATAAACGAAGCAAGTACCCAACCACTTTGGATGCTTTCACTAGCATGTCATAGCATTCGTTTTCTTTTTCGTCCTTTCCTTCCTGGACCGGCAATTGGAAACTATTCATCGACTTTATAATCTCCTTCACTGCTATCCGAGCTTGTTCCACAGACCGTTTTTCTTGCGACCAACTGGCACTACATGGGCCAGATTCAGGGGAATTCTTCTCAAAGCTCCCTCCACATACTCCAGTAGCTACTGATGTGTGAGTGAAATGGCCCGTCAGCTCTGTGCTAGACGGAGGCGTCATCAGACGACCCAGCAGTGATGGAACAAACAGCGGCTTATGATGTTTAGTGCTACGGGAAACAATGATGCTCTTCAGTCTAGCCATCTTGGACATTGTTGATATAAACAATGGAATAGCCCCTGAGAAATTGCAATGCTAGCAAATAAGAATAGGAGCTATGTATTTACGATGCACACAAAACAAATAATATGTCTATTAACTATGGGGCATATTAGGACCAACACGAAATCCGAACAAGCATAACAAACGCCAGTCGGTAGATTTCAACATATGCATAATAAACTCCCCATGTATACAGAACCTGTACGGGAGCGTCAAAGGAAACTCCCGCAGGACCCTGCATGCTGCCTCCGGCGGCTGGGCTCCGCCCAGACCTGGTTGCTCCGCTTCGCGGAGATCCAGAGATAAATGCAGTGTGTTTATTTACTGGTTAATAGAGAGCAACGGAGCCATGAACTTACACTATGCGCCTTTACAGTACACTGTGCGCTCGTGTTTCACACGGTAGCACACTCGAGCGAAGCTCGAGCCACGGGTCTGGGCAGAGCCCAGCCGCCGGAGGCAGCACAGGGACCACAACGGGACGAGGATGCGCCGAATTTCGCTCGCGGTTCGTGCCTGCAGAACCAGGCCATTCAAGCTCGTCTCGCTTGGTCTTCTCTCCCAGCCGCATGCATTGCATAGGTACTAGATGACTGTCAATTACCTATTACGGCAATTAAAGCCGTGCCATAATATACTGCGATATTTCTCATCCGACTCTTGAAGTTTGGAATATACACCCCAAATCTCGCTTGCATGGCACTTCACCAAGCCAAGCTGAGCAGACACTATAGAATCTCGACTTCTTTTACCTGGTAACCCGTTTCGACAACTTTGAGGAGTAACTTTATATATTCAAAATGGCTACCGAGTTGACCGTGCAGTCTGAACGTGCTTTCCAAAAGGTGTGTATTGAGTTGTAAAATAGCAGACAGACGGGGATATGAGTCGGTGATTGATGGAAGAGCTATGGCATGAAGGGTCAACGTGCAACAGTAACAGAGAATCGAAGAACGCCTTTCATTTATACAAGAGTGCTATTCGACAAGTGGCTGAATATGTTCTCTCTGTATGGCGCGTAATCCATTGTTCATTTTGAATCTCCATCCATATCCCTTGTCATATACTGCATCGGTACTGTGTACTAACGATTGTTTAGCAACCTCACATTTTCCAAAACACCAAGGCCAAGGCCAACAAAAAGACCAAGAGATGGTATAAGGACGTCGGTCTTGGATTCAAGACCCCCAAGGAGGCCATCCAGGGTTCGTACATTGACAAGAAATGTCCCTTTGTCGGTCTTGTCTCGATCAGAGGCCGTATTCTTACTGGAACCGTTGTTTCCACCAAGATGCACCGTACCATCATTTTGAGACGTGACTACTTGCACTACATTCCCAAGTACAACCGTTATGAGAAGAGACACAAGAACCTTGCCGCCCACGTTTCGCCTGCTTTCCGTGTCAGCGAAGGTGATGTCGTCACTGTTGGCCAGTGCCGCCCCATCTCCAAAACCGTTCGATTTAACGTTCTCAGAGTCGCTCCTGCTGCCGGTACTGGTAAGAAGCAGTTCTCCAAGTTCTAAATTGTTTATATGACCCCTCTCAAAACATGATCATGTGTGTATTTCATAAAAATATAATCTGATTTTACTAGATATTCTAAAACGTGAGAAACGCGAGCTACGACAGCCACTAATTGGCCACTCTTTGCTCTTTGTTATTGTCGTCACCTTCAATAAGATTCTGTGGCTCCTTGACGGCCTCCTCCGTTGGCTGTCCATGAGAGTCTTCAGTGTTGTCTCTGTTGGTTCTTGTCTTTCGTTTCACAGGCAACCGCGTTGGAGGTTTTCGACCTTTACGAGCTCCCTTTACTGGGTTTTCCTTTTCAACATAGTCAATGATGGACTCTACGAGTTTGAGGAAATCTTCGCCTTTACTGCTGCTGCTGCTGCTGCTGCTGCTACTGCTACCATCAGTCACATTCGATTTCAATCGCTGATAGATGGACGAAAAGTCATGTGCAGTGTAGATTCCTCGACCTTCAATAACAGCCACTGTGTCCCAGTTAATCTGGTCTTCATCAGCATAGTTCTTTAGCAAATTCAAAAACGTCAGCTTGTCGGCCGCGCTCATTGAATCAGTTATGGCAACAGTTACCCGTTTGCTGATTTTAGTCCACTTGTATCGACACTGAATCCTCGAACGAGTGCCATCCATCTTGTCACTGACCACCGTCCAGTTGACATCCTGATTGGCATCTTCGTTCATCATCTGCAGCACAATCTCTTTCAATCGGTTTTCTTCTTCAATAGACCACTTGTTCTGATTACGCTGTTCACCACATTTTAAGTAGTTACGCCATCGATCACGACAGTCTTCAGGCATACGACCCAAGGTGACACCAATGGATTTCCATTGAGCACCTCGTTCGTTGACAAGGGCCTCTAATTGACTGTCAGTTTGTTTGTCCCATTTTCCACGAACATTAAACACATGGTAAGTTCGTCGAACATGTTTATATACACTGGAACGAGTTCGATAGGGTAGTACCGATGAAGCAAGATCCCAGAAACTATCTTTCTTGCGGTGAGTAGACCAAACTCTATGACAAAGATCATCCTTTGTCATTCCTTTAGTGCGCCTGTACCGATCCATAAATGTATCCAGAACCTCGATCTCTTCTTTCGTAAAAGAACCTCCACGAGCTTTAGCTTGTGCCTCTGCAAATTCTGCTGCCGACCAGTTGCTTTTGATGGAATTTTGCAACTCTTGGTCTACTGCATTGGGAGTACGTACCGGACGTTTTCTCCGACTAGTTGGCTGTGATGACGAGGCTGCTGATAGAAGAGGAAGCTGGTGTTCGAGTCGAAGGTCCAACTGAGATGAAGCCGATACTGCTGCTGCTGCCGCTGCTACTGCTGCACTGGCAGGATCCGAGGTAGACTCCAATGAGGAAGCAATGGCTGACGCTTGCAGCATTGCCTGTTCGACCAGCTGTTGTTCTTTATAATCCTCACTATGATTGTGAGATGAAGAATCGTCGAGATGTTCTAGGGCAGGGTCGACATTACTAGCAGCCACTCTGGTAGTAGCAGGACGATGATTAGTATTATTATTCCTTCTTCTTTTCCTGGTAGTCTCGGCTGGTTGCTGCTGTGGCTGTCCTTGAGATAATGAATGCTTGGCTGAAAGCTGATCGTGAGGATGTGAGCCGTTGTGGTCGTGATCGTGATCGTCTGTTGTATCTGCTGCTTGCTGGATCTGCTGCTGCTGCTGCTGTTGAATAAAAATATTGTATTCATCGTTTTGATTGTTCTGACCAGCCGGCTCTCCAATGTCGTCATTGAGAAATTTCTCCCAAGTGGGCATCTCAAGGTCATTGCTTTCAAAAGTGTTCTGGGCTTTTCGTTTTCTGAACGACGAGGGTGTCGACTGGTTCTGGCGGTAGTCTGGAGAAGAAAGCGTGCCAACAAAATGTATCACATCCGATTCAACCTCGTTATCTTCAGGGCTTTGGTTGTCTATTTCCAGCGCCTCGAGCTCTTTACTCATTGGGGCGGGTTTCTTTGCGGCCTTTTTCCTAGAACGGCCTTTTCGGCCCTTTTTCTCCTTGGAAGCATCGCCTAGCGCCAACAACGCTTGAGCGGCAGGCTCGTCGGGCTCATCAGATCCATTTCCATTACCATTTTTGCTACTGGCATTCTTGGAACTCGTTTCGTGGTCTACACCTTCGTCATCTTCATTTTCCGCCCCTGAACGGCCACTTTCACCATCATCATCAGCCTTGGCCAGTGATTCGTTGAATGCCCACCTTGAGGCTTTTCGAATAGCATTCATTGTAAAAACCTCCACAGGTTATACCTGAGAATCTTTGGTTAGAAGCTGCAACCGCCAAAGGCAGCCTGGTATCAGTGGCACAGCAATCATAACTCACCTGTAAATAAAAGTGTTTTCTTCCAGTAAACTATTTCACGTAATATACACCCTTCTGTGGACGCGTTCGAGCTTCGTCCGGGTTATACCTTGATAGTAAAAACGTATCCAAAGTCCGGGTGACGATGGTGGGTGAGAAAATAAAGGTGGTTGGAAATGGCGAGAACAAGGAAGCAGGGTAAAAAGTTTTTAAGTGAAGCAGGTTGTTTAATGCGGCTAATCGGATGCGGCGTCAGCCGTGTGTTGTTTGCGTAAACAGATCATCTAGAGAGAACGTTAATATTCCCTTTGCTTAAAGCACTTTGAGCTGTTGAACAAGCGACAAAATCACATTGTCGACTGTCGTTCCAGATCACGATCTTTTGTCATTCCAGACACAATGTTACTTTGCTGAATTTAATTGCTCTAACATTAGATTATATCTCTATCATCGCGAAGATGACTTGACTTTGACACACCGACCTGTACTGCTTCTAGATAATATAATTCACATGGAAAGGAGATTTATTTATTCTAAAAGTATTAAAAAGAGGCAAAGAGAAAACCCACAGAAAAATCACAACAGGATAGAAGAGAAAGAGCAACATCGTACAAGTTTCGAAATATGTTGGGCATTTGACCATCTACATGATCAGGATCATAATAGTGGGCACCACGATGGCCGGAATGATAATATAATGGAAGGCAAGCTTGACATGATTCCCCGAGCCAGCAAAAGGAGGCAGAGTGAACGTGAAAGAGATGTTGGAACTGGGCCCAGTAAGTGATGCAGTTGTTGTAGTATTAGTGGAATTGGAACCAATTACTGCAGAAGTCGTAGTGAAGTTTGCAGTAAAAATGATGCTAGTGGTCGAGAACGAAAACGACTCGAAAACAGTAGTGGTGTTAGGGAAAGAAACAGGAGCGGAAAAGATGGTCTGGGTTGTCGTACTCGAGACGGCTGTAGTAGTTGAACTAATCACAAACGGAACAGCAACAACCTTGACGGGAATACAACCATCAAAGGCTTCGTTAGGCTGGAAGAGAAGAAAGTACTCGAATTTTGAATAGTTGTAGGGATCGTCAATATTCTTACAACCATAGAAGCCTGTTGAAGAACCGTCCAGGGTCAGCAACCCATCCACAATCTTGAACTTGTTTTGATTTGTACCAGGAAAGAATGCCAGAATCCCACCACCAAGAAGAGTAAGCTCAAGACTAATTGTTGGTGTCAAAACATAGCTGATGGTATCATCAGAGCTATTGTAAGTGAATGGTGCCCCAGGAGCACCGGGGCTAATAGGGAGAAAATCAACACCCGCTCCTTCATGGATGGCCGAGATGCCAGCACCATTAAGAAGTGTTCCTGGAGAGGAGACGTGGAAAACGACCGACACAATAGCACCAGAACCAGTAGAAATAAGGGCTGTCAGAACAGTAACAGCGCAGATTAAAAATCTCATGATTGACTTGTAATTGTCAGTTTACCAAAAAAAAGACCAAAACGAGTGAAAACTGTAGAGCTGGCTGGCCTACTGGAAGTTGTACTTTTGTGTTTATTTAAAAGCTAACAAAAAATTTCAAAAGAGTAGATAGC
This sequence comes from Sugiyamaella japonica, assembly GCA_030583365.1. Lineage (NCBI taxonomy): Eukaryota > Fungi > Ascomycota > Dipodascomycetes > Dipodascales > Trichomonascaceae > Sugiyamaella > Sugiyamaella japonica. The sequence continues at coordinate 119,154 of JAJMIG010000005.1, forward strand.
CTGCAATATATATACTGTCCCCACCCCTGTAATTGGAATATATAGAATATATAATTGCAGGCAAATAATGTGATATATCGCTGCCGGCTCATTACTGACAGTGACACTTTCACATGTGGATCATCATATGCGCGGCGCCTGAACCCTGCGTTTACTCTTCCTAGAGCTAGCGTCACTCTATCTATTTCTTGCAAAGCTGACATGGCCATGGCCACCATAAAACGCTGACAAACATTAATCCATGCTAACTCATCTTAGGGGTCTTGATCACTAACGTCAGTCACGAAAAGTCTTGGCATCAAGCAGGGGACATGGATACAATGCTCAAGGATTATACGCAACATGATTTACTTATTGCTAATAGTTTCTATTATACAAGTTATTCCTTCTTTGACTTGGAAGACGCCTGTGCATAAAACACGAGACTCGCCAATCTTTTGTAAAAATCCCCAGCAATAAACAGGGGAATGATAAAAGTAGGAAGATACAGAAAAAAGAGATTTGTCCGCTCACTCGAGTTGAGCCCATCGACAAACAGAACCTCGGCTAAACAGGCAAGTGTGGTAACTGCTGCCTCGACACCATATATCAGAGCTACCAAATATATCTTTTTATTGTCATTCCACAATGCAATTGGTGCCCATATAAAAAAGGGTACCTGAAACAGTAATTCGACCCAAACAAATGTCTGTAGCCATACTGGTCTAGATAGGACAAGCATGTCCTTGTTCTCTTGGATATGAAAGTTTCCTAGAAAAATTTGAATTGGCAACAAATACCGACTTGGAACGGCAATGGTGATATCTATTAGCAGAGTTATCGCCAGATGAAGTGCGCTACAACATTAGTAAACAATCTGACATTGAAATGATATAGGCAAATAAACATACAAATACACAGCATAGATCTTGTCTCGAATCTGCTGATATTTTGTTGACGCCAATTGTTCAGTCATGGTTGAATGTTGATTGAACCAAGTACGCGACTCGACTTGGTTATAATAAAACAATCTGGATAAACGGCACGTTTTGACCCAGCTGTATGATCGAGGCTTGAGAGTGGACCTTCGAGGGCAAACAGAGGTCCAATATACCAGAGAACGCCTATCAATCCCGTTTGTAAAGCAGGTAGACCGCTCATATTTATAGATGACAATCATTCTGCAAGCTTGAAATCAAGTACTGACAGCGTCAGATGCTGAGGTTATCATTTTGCCTTGCTTTCAAGCATGTCTTTAGCTTCGTTGATCTTGACTGCCAGGTACGATGAACCGCCTTTGTCGGGATGGTTAAGTAGCATTGTCTTACGATGTCTTCGACGAAGCTCTTCTTTAGTTAGATATCTGGCAGATGTGTCGATGCCGAGGATCTCGAGGGCCTCCTTCTCGGTCATCTGACTTTTGAATCCGCCATAGTGAAACTTGGTGTTCTTAGTGAACGAGCTCGTGGGTGGCACTCCAAATGCATCTGCCGGAAAGTGTTTAAATCGAGCATATGCTCTTATTCCTGCTCGGGTCTATAGTAGATGAGACGTTAGAATCCGGTGTGAAAAGACGACAAACTCCTGTTATCACCAAGAACAAATAACTTACACTTGTGTATACAATCGCCAGTCCTAGACCTATAATAATCGGTAGAACCATGCTATGATAGGACTCCAATATCGGACAGTGTGTCAAGGAGAGAAATAGATGGAAGTGTGAATGATGGTACTCTAATATCTTTTGCCCCATACGCCGTGCAATATGATGATAAATATGTGCAACTTGTCAAAGGCATGGTTTTCATAAACCAAGCAGATAATGTCTGGTTTCTCAATTTATACTAACAGCTACTTATAGTACACTACTCTATGAGTTAGCAAGTGATAAAGAAACACATAACGGTGCTCGTAACTTGTTGGTAACAGCGCTCGTAACGGCGTCGTCAATGTACGAGCATGCAGGGTCCAGCGCCGCACGACCTCATAGTGGTGAAGATATGGGTTACCCCTTGCTTATATACACTATCTTAGTACATGCAGACTGGAGTGATGGATGATGGATCCTGACAGACACCAACACACATAAAGAAATATCTCGTCAAAAAAAAATAGAACAAAACATAGAGTGGAGCTAGGAAAGATTATAGCGAACGACCACAGCGAGTGACCACTAAGATTGTAGTTCTGTTGTAGGCTTGCAAGCAGCTTGCCACGATGCTATGGCCATGTTCCACGCCAAACCGTATTGTTCTACCGACTCTGGATAGTAAGAGAGCCAATAGCAATTTAAAAGATGATAATGAAATAGTGGACTTGGCGTTATATGACGCTTCTTACATGTTGGTGGTACTTACAAGGAGGGCCATCTATATCTATCGATTGAAGCCACTTTGTCCTGTTATTGCTTACATTCGGTCCGAACAGTCCATTAAAGGGTATGGAGAGAATGTTGGTGTGGTCATTCGTCCAGATGGGAGGTATATAGCTGTCAATACGGGAGGAGTAAAGAACTGCATTTTGATTTTCGAGGTCGGCGACTTTGGAAGCAGCGGTGGTGGTGGTGGTGGTGCTGGAGGTGCTGATATTGAAGACGATGGTGCTTCTAGCTATTCGTTTGGTGGCATGTCAGGACCTGCTGAGGTGTGTCGGTTCGTTAGAGCAGAGCATCTACTTACTCAAGATACACTCGGAGTATTGCCAGAACTTGGTCAGGTGAAGTCGAATGATTCAATCGAACAGCAACAGCAGCAACAGCAGCAGCAGCAGCAGCCAATTGCTACATCACCAATTGTTCGAAGGAGAAGCGACACGGGAGGAGGTGATGCATCCAAAAGTAGAAAAAATAGTGTCGCCTCGAGTATTGGAGACAAGTCGATTAATGGCCATGACTCGGCATCTGGGTATTATAATAGTTACAGTCGACGGCAATCGTTTAGTGACTCGCTGATACCGGCATTTCCTGGGCCCGGCGAAGCTTTAGGAGTCAGGGAGCTCAAAATAAGGCTTTGTGGAGTTATCAAGACTGCATCTACCGAATCTTGTCATTTCACTTCAATAATCCCTTTGGAAGATTATCTAATGGTCTCTACTGCCGACATCACTAAATTCTTTAGATGGCAGGGCGAGAAAGGCTCGACGTCTACACCTGTCTATACGATATTACACTCACAATTGGACTGGCTGGATGATGATAAATCCATAAACGGTGCTGGTACAGAATCACCAATCCAACTTCGAAAAATCACTCACATTGCTCGCAGCAAAGCCATGTCTTTATTCTCCATCACCACTCAATCAGGTTCGGTATATTCAGCTACTCTTCATGAATTGAACAAGGGTAGTACGGATCCAGCAAAGCCGTCTATAATGGTGTTTAAAGGATACATTCTTCACACCACCACTACCGTACCGTTACCAGCAGCTATTTCATCTGCCATAAATGCCCGATTTAGCGAGATTGCAGTGGCATGTGCGAACGGATCCATCTACTTATACAATATCCGGGATTATTCCGGCACTTCGAAACTTCTAAATAAAATGGACCCTCCATCATTATCATCGTCTGGCTCGCCAACATGTCTAAGCTGGTCATCGGATGGATGTGGGCTATTGGCAGGATACGAGCACGGATGGATTCTATACTCTGTTTATGGAATGGCGAATGCGTCATCGTTTTTAATCAAAAACGAACAAAAGGAAAAGGAAACGTGGCTCGGAGGTATCAAACAGGCATGTTGGTCCTTTTCAGGAGACTCTGTGTTTATTTTACCATCTGAAGGAGTCAAGAGTGACGAATTCTGGTGTCAGGGATTCCTTAAATGGGGTGCCATGGGAAACTGGACTCATGATAATGTACAGAGACCCATACTGGTTAAAGAAAGCAGTAAGCTCCTAATATACCGAGGTCAAGAACAGTCTGATTTGACCACAATTGATAGAGATGCCCTCCTATGGCTCACCGTCACTATTCCTGGCAATTATATAGCCGAAAACTGGCCCATCAAATATGTATCTTCGTCATCTGACGGCAGATATATAGCCGTGGCAGGAGTGCGAGGTTTGGCGCATTATAGCCTATACAGTGGAAGATGGAAGCTGTTTAATGAAGAGTACATGGACAAAGAAATGTCTGTTCGGGCAGGAATGATTTGGTATGGCCATTTCTTGATCGTGGCTGTCGATACCGATCAGTACAAGTATGAAATAAGGATCTATTCCCGTGAACTGGAACTCAGTTCGTATTATGTGATTGCATGTGAAGAGATTCCAGCGCCAATTCTGAAAATGTGCGTGTTACAGGATATGTTAATTGTTTACGCACATGACAATATGGTCTATTTCTATCGACTAACGTCGATTAATGGACATGATATTCGATCGCTTGATCTTGAGGGCCAGATATCGTTGAATGGGGTGGTATATTCACCAGCCCGAGTGCGTTGTATAGGTGGGATATTGCCTACCGACGATGAGTCGAGAAATCAATCTGCCAATGCTAATACAGTGCGTATTGTTATTTTGGTTGATGGTATGTTGATGATTCTTGATCCAACAGGTGGAATTCCGGCCACCGGTTATAAAAAACATTTGCTCCATCATAGTATTGAATATTACTACATCACTCCACCGGGGAAAAACAAGTCGTATCAGAGCATGTTATGGGCATTTGACGGTAAAGATATGCTAGTATGGATCAAAGATTATCTCAATGCCGATATCTCATCTACAAAGCCCAGTGTTGTGCCAGTCGAGTCCTATCCCTTGGCGGTATTAATGGATAAGGGCATTTTAACTGGCATTGAAACAGACACCCTTCCTGCTAGAGAGAATCATTTCACGTATTTCAAGTTCTGGACTAGTACTCAATTATTTGTTCCGTTTATATTAGAGTCTGTTTTGAAAATGGGGGATTATGAGAAAGCAGCAACCATTGCCAACGAATATAAGCATTTGAAATACTTTAGCCATATTCTGGAAATGCTGTTATTCAAGATCCTAATATCGGAAGGAGAGCAGAACGAAGTCGATGGTACTAGCACTAGCAACAACTCGGAGTCGGATATTTCTGAAAATTCCTTGCTTGTAAAGGCAGCCGATTTGGTGTTTCAGTTTCCTCAGATGTTGGATATCTTTCTTGGCTGTACACGTAAAACGGAAATCAAATACTGGTCTCGATTGTTCAAGGTCATTGGCTCGCCACAGGAGTTATTTGAGAGATGTATATTACTAGGAAAGCTCAAGACTGCTGCTGGATATCTTCTTGTTCTACATAGTCTTTCTAAAGGAAATGACGATGGTAGTGACAACACAATCAAGCTTTTTAGGTTGGCTTATGAGAGTGGAGATTGGGATCTGTGTAGGGAATTGACAAGGTTCCTGACTGCCGTTGATCGTAAGTAATCGGAAACATCTATCTTGGCACCTATGTGGGCACCTACTAACAACGTTGATAGCTTCTTTGGAGTTATTGCGCCAGACAGTTTGTTCCGTCGGTGTATATTCGAAACAGAAGGCAACTGGCTAATTCGTCGTCCTAGTCATTTAAATTAATCATGTCTATGTACTAGTACTATTCTACTACTAAATAAACAGTTTTATTTTGTAAAGCTCATCTATGCAGTTCCCTTGATGAACCTACTGACAAAATCACTGGCAGGCTCCTTTTGAATGGTCTGTTCATCATCCTGGAAATACTTCAATACATGAGGCTGCTGCTTCCAGAAGTTAATAGTCTCTTGAAATTCCATGTGCCCTTTGGCCAGCAAAATATTCGACACTGCGCCGTCGGCTACAAATCTGTTACGCTCAAATTCTTGTCTGATCTTGGTGCGTATTTTCGACACTGGCTGGTCAATTTCGTAGATTTCTCCAAAAGTTGGCGCCTAAGTTGTTAGTATTGGACATGGAATACCAGCTGGATGGACTTACACTCCGAACATAGGTTCGGTATAGGGCCAGAACACGGGCTCGAAGCTCGGTGGGGTTGGCGTAGATTTTCGTGGTTTGCGCAAATGCTGTTGCTTGAGTAGGCATTATGAAATGGGTTGCGGAACTTGACCAGTTAGCTACAACTAAAGTCAACAAACAGTAGATAAGTTCATGAGAAATAGGATCGTGAAGCGCATGATTGGCTGGTACTATAGCCGTAAGAAAGCCGGTCGGCGTGGGGCATCGATTCAGACAGCCGCTCGGCTAAGCTAATGCTATAATGCACGTAGATAGCGATAACGATAAGCGAAGGGATCATTTCATAACAAACATATTACACCGCTGTTAGTGCAAGTGAATCTTCTCATGTATGGTCCTTCATCTGGAACTCCACCAGATCCGCCATCTCCACCCTCGTGTGACTCTTTGAGAAGCCCCGGGGGGTTCAACCTCATCGTATCGATCTGTCTGGCGGTTGGAATTGTTGTTTCTTACCTTCCTCAGCATGTTCGTATAGTTCGACGAAGATCTTCCGAAGGCATCTCTCCATGGTTCTTGTTATTAGGAGTATCATCAGGAACTTGTGCATTTTGTAACATTTTATTATTATCTCGACCTATAATTTCATGTTGTTCGTCAATTGTAAGTAGCAAAAGGGTGGCAGGTGTGGCAAGCGTGGCAAGCATGGCAAGCGTTGGCAAGCGTTGGCAAGCGTTGGCAAGCGTTGGCAAGCGTGGCAAGCGTGGCAAGCGTTGGCAAGCGTGGCAAGCGTTGGCAAGCGTGGCAAGCGTGGCTGGACAAAAAAAAGAGATATTAACAATTGAACAGTCATCGTTTGAATGTTTCGCATCAACACTGGGAATCACTCAAATAGGATTACAGGCTACAATGGCAGCAGTAATGTAAGTTGGGTATGAGTGAGAGCGAGAATGATACCTAACATGTCAGTCTGATCCTGGCGTTGCTATTCACCAATCCGATAAATGGCTCGGCCAATGTTCCATCTTTAGAAGAAGAAGATCAGTATGTGCGGATTGTGGTGGTAAGCCAGGTGTGCTTAGCCCATTTCGTATTGACTGCCTTGTTTGCTGGTTATACGTTTCTGTTTGCACCACAGTATATAACGTTGATGGCCAATTTGATGGGTATAACTGCCGCATTGCTAGCCATGATCCAGTATTTTCCCCAGATTTATACTACCTTTACGCTCAAGCATGCAGGCTCGTTGAGTATTCCAATGATGTGTATGCAGACACCAGGGGGGTTTGTGTGGACGGCAAGTTTAGCGGCACGAGAGGGAACTTCGTGGAGTTCGTGGCTGCCGTATTTGACGGCTGCCTCACTGCAATTGATAGTCTTACTAATGGCAGTGCATTTCGAAAGAGCTCGTCAACAAAGTCATACAACAGCAGACGAACGAGCTCCCCTTCTCGGTGATGAAGACAATCATTAATATATTATTTATACAAAATTAAACACTAATGGTCTTCCATACACTGAATCCGTCGCTGCCAGTCGAAACAACATTGCCAGGGATTTGTTTGTTCCAGTGGATTTCTTTAGCATTTCTCTGCCAGTGTACAAACAGAAGCTGCGAGGGAATATCATCCAGTTCGCCTCCAGCCGCTTTCTCTTGAGACTTGATTTCTTCATCATCAGCCTCGACAGATAAATCCCACAGAGTGACGGTATTATCTTCGCATCCAACAGCTACAATTGATTCTTCAGAAGGATGGAACTCAATAGACGTGATGGGACTTTTATGGAAATCAAAAGATGCAACAGGAGTAGGAGTAGTTGACGACGACGAGCCCTTGGCGCTAGGCTTGAAACTACGCAGATCCCACACTCCCCACTGTCCATCATCATGACCAGTGGCAAGTAAGTAGTTAACTTTCGGATTCCAGGACATGACATTAATATCTGTATTAGTAGCACAAACGGAAATGGCCGGTTTATGTTGTTTGCTACGAGTATCCCAGATCTTGATCATGCCATCTGTACCGCCAGATGCAAATACAGACTTTTCCGATCGACTCCATTGAATTTCTTCCACGCTACCATCATGAGAGATGAAAGGAGTTCGATCTGAAACCCAGCCACTCTGAGTCCGCGAAGTAAGATGAATGCGGCCACTGATATCACCAGTCAGTAATGCGCCACTTTGTAGCAGAGGAGACCAATCAAGTGCGTAGCCTTCTACTCGGCCATGAACCTGAATCGTATGCACTGGTCGATTCATTTGTTTGCTAATGACTGTTCCAGGGGCATCCAATGCACGTAAATGAGGTGAGATATCCCAGATATACACATCACCGGACTCACTCATAGAAGCAGTGAGATATTCTCCAGTTTTCCTTGCATGTGGGTTAACTCGGATTCTATTGGTGGTGTATTGAGTGGGTAATGATTTGGATTCCAGAACGGGATCTTCCGATTCCTCGTCGTCGTCATCCTCTTCATCATCGGCCTCTTCATCGTCTCTAACGAGAGTCTTGCAAAGAGAGCTTAGTTTCATGACAGAGATTTCATTATCTCTAGATTTCTGGGCCTGAGTACCTGTCACAAGGTATGTAGTCTGAGGATATCCTCTTCTTTCATCGCCTAGGGAATCCTCAATTACATCAAAAGATAGGCATGGCCATTTGACGTTAAAACTGTGTAGCATGTGATAGGTGGTTGGATCCGGCTCCATGATTTCATCAGGTCCTAGAGGAGCTGATTTATGAGGTAGATATATCTGGGGTGTCTGTTTAGTTGTTGACTTTTTCGAAGCACTAGCAATGGCACCATCTTCACCATCTTCTTGAATAGAGTCCAGTTTATTTGATTTGTTTGTGTCATTTTCCGCTTCATCTTCTTCCTCTTCTTCTTCCTCTTCTTCATCACCTGCTTCGAAAATTTCGTCTTCACTCTCGAAATCGTCTCCATATGGATCTTCGAATTCGCCCATTTCCGCATCTACGGGGTTCGAGTCAATGGACATATCACCTGCGGTATCATCCGTAGAAGTTTTCTGAGCAGTTATTCTGCCTTCGCCGGGAGACTCGGCTCGTCTCTTGGACATTCTGTTGTTTCTCTATAGGCTGTTTAAGCTGTTTAACTGTTCAACTGTTCAACTGTCTAAGCTATTTCTTCTGAAATTTATTGATCTACAGAAACACAATTTTTATATTTCAGGGTAGGGGTTTTTTGATAACGATGCGTGCGCGCGTGCGCGCCATCTGCATTGGTCCTAGGATGACGCAGGGTCCGCGAAACGAAGATAGGGGAGGAGGTTTACTGCCATAATTGTTATATAGGGCGCCTATGATCGAGCCTCTGTAGATTCTCTGTAGAGAGATGGATTTTGATTCAGAAATTTCAGGTTCTTCTGAGTGATTCGGTGAGTTTGTGCCGCCGTACATCATTCATGTCATTTAATTCTTCACCCTGAATGCATTCATTCTATTACATTCATTCTGATTTCAAGTCACAATGTTTGCAAGAGTTTCAGCAAAAAGAATTGCTAACTCGTGGTCTCCTTGTCTGAGAAGACTTCCACGTCACTTCTCTTCATCCTCTTCGTCGTCGTCGTCCTCTTCGTCGTCCAATCGACTTCTAATTGGCTCGTCAATTCTAGGCGGCCTAGGAACAGCATATATCAGCCAATCACTCTATCAATCATATCAAAAGCCTATACAACTCGATGCGAGCTCTTCTGTAACCACTGCTATTGTTCCCCAGGTTTTAACAACGACTATTCAGCCAGACACAAAAGTTGCGTTCCCAAATAATGTCATCCAAAACGGTACTGAGTACCAACTATTGGGACTAGGAGTCCGAACAGTATCGTTCTTTTTCCAAGTCTATGCTCTGGGGATTTACATTGCAAAGGACGATTTTCAAAAAGCAACACAAGCTCTATCGCCAGCCTCGACAAAGAGCAAGAGCGAGCTTCAAGCAGCTCTGTTGGATCCTGAGCTAGGTGGTGAACTAATTTCCAAGCTCTTGGCAGCTGGAGCTCGTATTAGCATTCGAATTGTTCCTGTACGAAAGACAGACTTTGGTCATTTGAGAGATGGACTTGTTCGCGCCGTCATTGGCCATCCCCGATTCAACCAGTTATCAAACGACAATGGCAGTCAAGGAATTGGTGAACTGAAAAAAGCCTTTGGCCGAAAACGTTCTGTTCTCAAAGGTCAGATCCTGTACTTGAACCGTTTATCGGATGGGCAGCTAAATATCGAGTTTTACCCGGCCACAGAAGAATCTGAAGATAAACATGAGGTTCTAGGCGTTGTACACGAACCATTGATCTCGGAATTGTTATTTTTGAAATATCTGAGCGGCAAGAATCCTTCCAGTGAAAGCGCCAGGAAAACCTCAATCGAGGCCTTATCTGAATTGGTCACTACCTAGATTACATATAATATATATATATATATATATACACCAAAAATATGTTAATAGCTATCAATAGACTTGATCTTCGGACTGACTGATTCCAGAGTTTGAATTGCCAGACATGCGGCAAACTGAGCTTTATCTATGATCTCGACTTTACGAGTCTGAATGGAATACAACCATTCGACATCTTTAGACAGTTCGGCAACTAAAACACCACAAAAACTATCACCAGCACCGCTCACGCTTACTGTGTCCGACGCATTAATCTGAAAGGCAGGAAAATGCTGAACCAAGACTCCTAGCAATTGATCAGGTCGGTACGCAATATGGGTGGTAACTTCTAACCCCTTTGAATTCGTTCTCTCAGCAGGTCCCGAACGCTTCAGATCATTTATCTGTTTCGCATCTAATAGCTGAAAGCTTATGACGCCTAGAGAACCACTCTTCACAATCAGATTAGGAATGTATGGCAACAATTGTAAGGCCTGTTGTGAGATGCCAAGCTGGACGAGGTTTGCTAGCTCGGGTCTTGTTCTCGTCAAGTTTTCAATGCCCAACCGTAAGGTCTCGTTGATTCCTAGAGCATCAATGACGGGAAACCAATGGTCAACATCAAATCGTCCTTCCTGCTGAAACGACTCAAACATAGTTTGCAGCTCGGCAACATTTGGAGTAGCCATGTCAATATCATGATTGGGATAAACTCCCAGAGGCAGTTTAGCCACTTCGGCAGCTTTAGGGGCCGAAGTAGGCTCGAAGCCAATAAATGGCCGCCTATCTATATTTGCTTGGTTCTTGGCTGCGGAAAACACCGCCATTTTCTGCTTGTAGCCAATATTCCCGTCAAAGAAGATACATGTAGCATGTGCTCTTTCGATTTCTCCTTTGATATGGTCTGGCGACATATCTTGGATAATGTCCATATCAGCGCATGCAATCAGCAGCTCGCCGTTGCCATCATTCATAGACACATAGCGAGCAGTGCGCTTTTTATCATCTGTTATGATGCCAGAAACATTTAGTCCTTCTTTTGAAACGGCATCCAAGATATCAGCATGGTTGTGACCCACTTCGGAGACCAATCGCACATCTGAACCAGCATAGGAAGCTGCTAATGCCACATTATGAGCCACCCCTCCAATGCTCGACTCTATTTTACCGGGGTAAGAGGTGTTAGTGTCAAACGAATTAAGGCCCCCCTTGTCCATACTACAAGTTAGATCTGTCGCCAAAGCACCGATAACCAATGCTTTACACTTTTTCTGAGGGGGCCTGATAAGGGAGGGTGCCGCTTTGATTACTGTATTGGTCATTACTGGCTGTTTGCCATCATTCTAAATACCGTTAATACTAGCGACACGGTTACATAAATACTATGTACCTACCTCTAGAGAAGCTAATGAGACGGCGATTTTTGCACCCATGAGGGCATTGTTTTTGACAAATTCAACGTTAGTCTTCACGCTTTGGCCTCCTGTAGCCTCTTTAACTTTCATCAATAGAAAAGGGGTAATATCTTTCCCTTTTATACCACGAGCCTCGCATTCCGATATAGCATTATTGATAACTTCATCCATTAGCGAGTTTGGAAGAGCAATGTCTTCAGGCGCTGGAATACAGAAGACCGTTCCTGAGCCTAATTGAATCAAGTGGTTTGCATCTGATTGGCTGTTAGCGATACCCCGTGTACATGTTCCAGAATAACTTACATAGAACTTCGGCAGCATCTTGAGGAGATTGAAAGTTGAAAGGTGACTAGGAAATAATGTTAACACAAATAAACCAGTTTTCTGGCAAGTCGGGCTTAGAAACTTACTGGTACGCCGGAATCACGAGTATAGAAACCAGGAATATTGGTACCTACAGGTCCCAAAGTTGAAACATGAACACCTTTGGTTTCGAGGTATTCCATTGTTTTCGAGATATCAAGAATACTCTTGGGCCCGGAGCATACGACTCCGACTGGAGTTCTGCCCAGTTCATCTAAATCAGCACTGATATCCCAGGTGGTCTCTACTCCCCTGTGGACACCTCCAAGTCCGCCAGTGGCAAAGACTTTAATACCAGCCCGATGTGCGAGAATCATAGTCCCAGCAATGGTCGTACCACCACTCAGTTTCTTACTCATAACATGTGGAATATCTCTTCGGGATATCTTTTCCATTTTATATCTTGAGCTCTGATCACAGAGATATTCCAGATCCGACAATGTAATTCCAACTTTAGGTATACCATTGATAAACGCGGTAGTAGCTGGAACGGCCCCCTCGCGCCTAATAATTTCCTCGACGGCCTTTGCCAATTGGAAATTTTCAGGATGTGGTAAACCATGAGTAATGATTGTGCTTTCAAGAGCCACAACTGGTGTTTTATCTGCTAATGCCTGCTGGACTTCCGGCGATATGGATAGACACGACGTGGTGAACCGCCGCGAAACGGGAAATCCAATGGTAGCATTGGCTCTACAGAGCAGTTTTATAGCTCTATTAGAGATCATTGTTGTGGTAGTAATCAATTGCCAGTTGAATATATTTAATATCAATATTGATAACAACGGTTTCCCAGCCCTTATCGGTAAAACTGCATTGTGCATATAATGAATATATGCCATACATATACTATGAGTATATAACGATGAGTATATACAATTATACGAAAATCCATGAGCAGGTAACACTAGATACTCTAATCTACTCTAATCTCAAAGGTCAATCTTCATTTTTGTTTTGTCTTTGTAATTTATCGACCTTTACGCCCCACCCGCCGCACAAAGGTTACCCCGCCTACACTCGAGATGTGGTTTTGGCAAAAGTCAACGCAACGCAACATATTTTGATACATTGTTAGGCGCTTCATCAGTTTTTAGCGAGACAGAAAGGCCGAGTCAGAGAATTTTCATCTGCTGATACTCGTCATCTTTTCGCACTGAGGTAGTAGCTACGTGTAGTTTGTGTTATTTGGAAGAAGCCCCCAGGCTCAGAGGAAAGGGGTTTATAGCTGGATCTATTTTACACCTACTGCTCGAAGAAACTCATCGTCATCCACAGTTTACAATACAATTGTTATCAGACACAGACAGATATTTGAGTAGTTGTTTATGGCATTCTGGCGTGCCAGTTGCGCGAATCAATCAATCAATCAAGTCAACCTGGCTCGTTTCCAGGAACAGACATCACTCGGTCCGGCATCATTTGCATCTATGCTTTACACATAAAAACAACTAATATCACAATCAAAAAGTACCCACACAATAATGTTTTTCTTAGTATGTTTGGCTGTTGTTACAAGCACGCTTTTTTTTCGCATATCCGGAAACCATGGATACTAACTTTTTTGTTTCTAGAAAGATTTGTCCCTGACATTAACTCTTCATCCATCATATTTCGGGCCACATATGACGCAATTTCTGAAAAATAAGTTGCTCGCCGATGTAGAAGGCACCTGTACTGGCCAGTTTGGTTATATCATCTGCGTGATGGATGGTATGAAAATCGACGTAGGTAAAGGAAGAGTAATTCCATCTACAGGATCAGCGGAATTCGAAGTCAAATATCGTGCAATTGTATGGCGACCTTTCAAAGGCGAGGTGGTGGATGCAATTGTAACAAACGTTAATAAAATGGGAGTATTTGCTGATGTGGGGCCTCTGTCAGTATTTATTTCGTCTCATTTAATCCCCTCTGACATGACGTTTAATCCATCTGCAAATCCACCAGCATATACATCCGAGGAACAATCGATAGAAAAAGGCAGTCGAGTACGACTGAAGATAGTAGGAGTTCGTGCAGATGTAGGGAAAATGTTTGCAATGTAAGTGAAAGTGAGGGCGACACGACATGGCCCGATACAAGGTACTAACGGGTTGGTAGTGGAAGTATAAAAGAAGACTATCTAGGTGTACTCTAGTATGTGCCAATAGATTGCGCATTGTCGCTTTAGCGATATGTCAATATGAAACGCGTCGGGTGGTCGCGTTCAAAAACACAAAAACCAAAATTCCTTGGAATATGACCTGTAATTTTATATATATATATAACGCCCATTCCCAGCAACGCCCCCCCTTGTAGAAAACAATATAAAACGAAAAAAAAAAGTCACCTATGTAGAGTCCTTATTATTTATAAATGCAAAAATACCAATTCCGAAAACGAAAACAATTGAGGCATCGCAAAGGTACAAGAAGAGCCATGAAAACAGCAAACGACAACGATGGTCTAGATGAGTTTGATTTGTCTACTATCTCGTCTCCTCCACATTTGAAAGAGCTTCCTCGCCTTTCGTCCATGATTACAACCGACATTCTGGCTTATTACGAGACTTCAAACTCAGACATCTTCTCTTCAGACAATGACAAGACCTTGTCGCTAGATAACTCGTATCTTAATTTATCATCAATGAGATTGTTTGATGGCTCATCACTATCGACCCCATTTGAGGCTCATACCCAGGACATTTCAACTGTATCAGACTCTACCTCTGGTGACCCAATGGAACATTCTCCTAGCGCTACGACTATGAGCAGCTGTCCTCCATCATCTTCATCTTTGTCCAATTATCGCTATGGCTATGAACTACCAGTCCCTCAACCAGTTTACTCCCACAGTGCTGCTATAAGTATTTATTCTACTCCACCTCTCGATAAAAGAGAATGCACTTATTCGAATGGAAAAAATAGCTGGTTCACTGGACATATGAGACGGTTTTCCCAGATGAGCATTCCTTTGGGTCTCCCATTGCGAGATCCAGTTCACTTTGAGCCGGCCACAATCACAAGTTTCAGAACAAAAGTAGTTCCCACCAAATTAGTTTCCAATTGTGACGATAATTCATCTCCGGCCACCACGGATGAAAGCAGGCCTTACAAACTGCAAATCAGGTTCCTGAAAACAATGTTTTTCATTGGCTTTTTGCTTCCCCCAGTGTGGATAATCAGTGCCGTAATCACGGTCTCAGTTACGGCTCGTCAAAGAAGAGTCCATAAACTCGAGGAAGCGTTATTCTCTTCTGACCAATATCTAGACAACTATCAAGATCGCTTTCACTGGAAACTGTCGAGCTTTGAATGGACAAGTCCTAGATTTATCGACTGCTGGATCATTGTCAGTAAAGTATTTGGCGTCATAGGAGTTATGAACTGCATTTTGATTGGGTTGGTTGTTTCCAGCAATACCTGATCACTGCTGGACCACTGTCAGTAAAGAATTTGGCATCATAGGAGTCATTAACTGTATCTTGATTGAACTGGTTGTTTCCAGCAATACCTTATCAATTATATTCATAGTTCAAGAAGATTTGTCAGATCACAGTCGTAGTCAGTTAGCGCAATATAATCGTCTTTTAGAGAGTGCGATCCAAGAATATTCTCTAGTTTACGCAAGACTTTACGCAACACGAATACGGTTTGTTCGTTTGATTGCTTATCAGTGTTTTGCCAGCACTTGACCACTCCTCTTATTATGTCGTATCTGTAGCCATCTATTCTAGGCCAACCATTGTTCATCACTGCAATCATGGCTTCGCAAGTAGCTGCTGCCAAGTCTGGTAACCCTCCAATGAAAGGATCACATAGAATGCTTGTAAAGATCTCGATTAGACGCTTCAGATGTCTGACAATTTGGAAATTAAGCTCAGAGCTCAGAGGAACAATCTGCTCAAGAAGCATTATTATTATCTGAACATTCTGCTGTCCTGCTTGACTAATTCCCTTGTATATGCCATCTCTCATGATCTCACTGAGTCGAGACTCCCTGTTCTTTTCATCCTTTGAACCGTCCCTATTTACAAGGACGATTAGTGTTTGGATACAGCTTCGCACTAATACGACAGACACCTCGGGAGGTGTGGAAGGAGGCAGATATAACAGACATGGTTTCAGGGCATCCCAGAATATAGGACCCAGGCCAGTAGTTTGTAGAAAGCCAGAATCGGTTATTTGAACCAAAACTTTACAAATGTCGCATCCCTTTCGCTTTATTAGTGGCTCGCGATCGTCGATGATGTTGAGAATAGAAGGCACTAATAGTGGCCAATACTGTTTTATTACTGGCTGAATATCATCGTCATGTGTCTGTAACACAAGCAAAGTCCATTCCAGAACCGCCATTGATGCCTGGTATTGCGACCTCCACGGCTTTGAGTACGTTTCTTCAGCTTCATTTGTAGTGAATCTAGTATTATTCAATTGTTGGGTATGTCTCTTTCGTCCAGAGGTCGATACTCTGGCATGCGATGGATCCGCAAACGCCGGCCTGATAACCGCATCTAATAAATGAAATATGATCTGGCTGGTGCTAATCTGTTCACCAAGAGTGGACTGTATCTTGCTAGCCAAGTTGTAGATCGATGAGGTAGACCATGGGTAATCACGACATGTGTAACAGGCAATAATCTCACAAACGTCGACACGAGCATTGGATTCCAGAGTGGGTATAACGCCATTATCTGGATTCACAACTTTATACAAGAGGTTCAATATCAACGGTACGCACTGAATAAACTTCTGCTGATGCTGCCATCTGTCAATGTCCGATAACTCAGTCTTGATCCAAATCCATTCTCCCGATAACGGCCGTGCTAAGTCACACACAAGGCATATGATCCTGTCTGTTTGTTCAGACGATTCCACAGGCTCCAACAAATGTACCAATTTCAAGATCCTTTCATGATCATTATATCTATGAGTTTGCTTCTCCGCCAGGATCAGCTTCAGTTTGCGTACCAATATGATACTGTTTTTGTTAGAGACGAGACACATTTCGCAGTCAATCGACAACTTACGTGACATCTTGTTGGCTTATATTACTTGGAATATCATCTTCCACTTCAGTAATGATCATATCTAAAGCAGTTTAGTGAACAGAATGAACTTTCACAATGAACATGACATAGTCCGAAATGATCAAATGCGGCTTACATCTCGACCTCAAGCGGCGTACACACGGACTGGGGGTCTGTGTAATATCGGTTATATTTCTATGTACAAGCGTCGTATATAAAGTATATACAGGTATCATCGTTGAGATTCTTGAATACTGATTTTGTTAATAACGGTGGTATCTCTTTTGTACGCTCAACTTACAGTTTGACAATATTGATATTAGTATCGAGAAACCTATTAAGACAATTTTGAAGACAGGTCTCCTCATTTCTATCCAGCGTACTTGAAACAATCTTTCCAGTAATACACTTTTTGAAACATAAATCAGTAAAGTTGTGTATCGCTTCCGTGGGGTTAGTTGACATAAGAACATACGCATCCAAGCGATCAACTTACAACTTTGAACTTTCGATTTAGAGCTTTCAGCCTCGATCCATTGCATTATCTCTTGACGAGAAGCGGGATCGAGGTTTGCAAGGGCCTGAGGATCGAGATCGGGCATTGTATATGACGATGTAAAGAGCTCCCCTAAGGTGTAGGAAGAAAGAGATAATCAACGACATCTGAAAATTATATCAGCCGTGTTTCTTGGTGAAGTGAAATTTCCCAGCCTCTTGAGCCGCCGTCGAATCTCCAGAGATCGTGTTCCGTAAACATAGTAAACAACCATGACGGCGAGTCGCGAAGTTATAGAAAAGCTTCGTGATTATGCTGCCAGGCCACGGAAACCATCGCCTCTTTCTAAGGGAGTAGGTCCAAATATTTCGAACATTTTATTTGGCGAAAATACTAGTAGTGGCGCCTCGTCTAACCAGCTATCGTACAATGAATCAGTATACAAGTATAATAAGAGATTAGCGGCCGAACTGCAATATCTGAAGAGTGAAATAAAAAAGCTTTCACACAGACAAGCCACAAAGGCAGAGCAGTCTGGAGATGGTGTTTCAGCCGAAGAGCGCGCCGAGAATGAGTTGGTGACGGCCATGTCACAGGTTTCCGACTATGTGGGTAAACTGACGTGTTTACCCCATATCATGAGCCTAGACCGACTTCAATCAACTATTAACGGGTCCAAAACTACTCTAGAATCTTTGAGAAGAAGACATGTGTCACTTCAGCTTGCCCTAGAAAAGGAACAAGAGTCCTACGAGCAGGCTACGACGCTGTCGACGCTGCTTGAATCTCAAGTTGAAACCATTCATAATAAAACAGCCCAGCCTCCCGAGACTTTAATAGAGACTGTCATAACCACTCAGAGGCAGACTGAAGAGCGAACCAGGAATCTCAAGATTCAATTAAAGGCTCTGCTTGAAAACCAGGTAGCAGATCAACTGTATCAGAACCTCTCCAGCGACCACAAAGAGCATGGCCAAGATCTCGAATCATTGAAGCACAACCTGGTCAACATTTTTGAGGATCTCATGAATGAAATGTTCGACCCCGACTCATCTACTGACGGGTATATTACGTTATCGAATGCAGATAGTGTAGTTGCACGGTTCTTATTACAAGGCGACCTGATCACAAGAAAGACTGAAGGCCAGATAAGATTACGCGATTTCGGAAAGAATTAATGATTCACGACACTAATGACAATAGAATTACATACTATTATTATTTTTTTAATTATTTATTACATATTTTTGCTCGCCGAATGTTGGCCCTGCCAATCACACTCTCTTTAGACCTGTTCCTGATGGCATTGCCAATGGACAATTTCAGCTGGCGTCGTGAATACTCGGACACGAAATCCAGTTCGCCGATAATCGAGTCTCTTGTAGCATGGCGCGATGGAGAGCTCTGGGCTCTACGTTCGGCAAGCTTATTACCAAGAGCATCAATCTCTCGTCCTTTTCTTAAAGCCAACTCGGACATTTTCGAAATGGACTCTGCAATTCCTTGAACTGACGGCATAGTAGAAGATCCTGTTTTCGACAACCGCGCTTTTAAAACACTGATAGAAGACTCAATCTCACTTAGATTCTTGTCGACACTTGCCATGCGGGTTCTCAAATTACGCTGTAAATCAACCGCAGTCACAGGTAGACTTCGTAGCAGCAATGCTCTCTCATCTATTTCGCCTTCCCGGTATTTGAGACCTTCCTGGATTCTTGCCAAATATGTCCCTACAGTTCCAATACTTTTTTTCAACCCAGGAAGCTTGGCATCTGTTTCTTCGTTCTCTTTGTTTAGATTCTTTGATCTAGTGTATAATTCATCCAGGATATGGCTAATAGTCGATCCTTGAGAAATCTTCCACAGCTCAGTCTCGTTTAGATTTTCGGCGCCAAGCGACGTTTCCTGAAGACTCTGGTACTCAATATGTTTACTAATCAATAATGAATTGAGCTCAATCTGAAACGGTGTTAGAATATTGTATGGACCCATATTATATGATAATACTCACAATCTTAAATTGAGTGACAGTTTCGGCATAAATAATATCAAAGTCCGACGCCTATAGAATAGTTAGTAAACGAGTCAGTCATAGTAGACCAGACATAGTTTTACTCACGTTCTCTTGCAAATCCATATCAGCCTCAAAAGGAATATAGTTTTTCAGCTCTGGTACTGTCGAGGCCCGTATGTCTGGCTCTTCAACTAGAGGTATGTACTCTGGATCCTCCTTCTTAATTGGGATATTAATATCGCTCTCTTCTTCATCTTCCTCGTCGTCCAAATCACCAGACTCTTCAGGTTGAGAAGAAGACTCATCGTCAGACTCGCTGTATTCCTCGCTTAAATCCTGACCAGCAACATCTTCCGACGATACCAAGACCGGACTTTCACTTTCAATCGAGTATGACGAATTAAAACCCGAGCTGTCGAAGACATCGACTTTTCGCTCTGGCTCAGAAATAACTTCTGCTTCATCTGAATAGACCTCAGAATCAGATTCCGGCTCAACCTCAACCTCAGAGTCCGAATCTGGCTGGGATGACCGGGGTCTTAATGTGTCTTTTGTGACAGTCTTGTTAGGTCCACTGAATGGAACTGCAGAGCTTCCGGAAGGTAGACTACTACCAAAGCCGCCACTTCCAAACGACGAGCCTCCAAGACTGCTTCCCAAATCACTATCAAGGCCACTCTTCAAGTCGCCCATACCAAGGGACGACAGAGGTTCAGCAGAAGATGAAGGAGTAGCAGTCGAAGGCCCCCCACTCAGGCCGCCAGTATTGGCTCCGGATTGAAAGGTACTTTTAAGAGTGAAGCCGACATTACTGATACCCGACGTAGATTTTCTAAATAGAGTGTCTGCCTGGGTTGTCGAGCCACCACCAAACATAGACTCCGGCTCTTTCTCCTCCTGAGATGCTTCATCGGGTTGGTCCAAAATGGAACCTCCGGTTGATTTTAAAGAAGCAAATGCATTCTGACCTGCTGAGGCTAGGAAAGGTGATTTCGAATCTGGGGCAGAAATACGCGAGAATGGGGAAGCGGAGCTTCCTGCTAGAGCTGTAAATGGAGACGAGGTCGATGTTGAAGCAGTCAAGGCTGAAGGTGCAGACGGAAAATGCTGTGATGGCGACGATGCAAACGAAAAAGAACTGCCAAAAGAAGGAGCCGATGGGTTCAAAGGTACACTCGGCACAGCAGCTGGAGATATGCTTCTGGAAGGTCCTGTAGCATCTGAGGGAGCCTCGTCTATTTTCTCGCCGTTTCCGGTCGTCGAATGTCCTGTTGTATCTGACGAAGCTTCACCACTTTCTTTAGAAGGTACTAGATCTGACTCGGGCTTGGTATCTGCGGTCGTCGAAGGTCCTAACGACGCTTCACTACCTTCTTTCGACACTACCAGATCTGAGCGGGGTTCGACACTTTTCTCATTGTCTCTGTTCGTCGAGGGTCCTGGTGGATCTGACGACGCTTCACTACTTTCTTTGGAAGGTACTAGATCTGACTCGGGCTTGGTATCTGCGGTCGTCGAAGGCCCTAACGATGCTTCACTACTTTCTTTGGAAGGTACTAGATCTGACTCGCGCTTGGTACTTGCGGTCGTCGAAGGTTCTAACGACGCTTCACTACTTTCTTTGGAAGGTACTAGATCTGACTCGGGCTTGGTACTTGCGGTCGTCGAAGGTCCTAACGACGCTTCACTACCTTCTTTCGACACTAACAGATCTGAGCGGGGTTCGGCACTTTTCTCATTGTCGTTGTTCGCCAAGGGTCCTGGTGGATCTGACAAGGCTTTGTCACTTTCTTTAAAAGGTACTAAATGTGACTCGGGCTTGGTACTTGCAGACGTCGAAGGCCCCAACGACGCCTCACTACTTTCTTTCGACACTACCAGATCTGAGCGGGGTTCGATACTTTTTTCATTGTCTTTGTCCGTCGAGGGTCCTGGTGTATCTGACGAGGCTTCACTAGTATTTTCTGCAACCACTAGATCCGAATCGGGCTCGACATTTTTCTCATCGCTTCCGGTTGCTGGAACTTCTGGTCTATCCTGAGAAGACTCCGCTCCTTCCTCGTCGCTCTCAACTTTCGAAGCTACTGTCGTATCTAAGCTCTTATCGTTCGTTGCCGAAGCCTCTACTGTATTTTCGGTTACTGACGCCTTAACACTATCTAATACCGGTTTGATGCTCTCATCCTTATCGGTTATTGGTGTGTCCAGAGGGGACTCGGCAGTTTCCTTTTCGATTCCGGCCGTTGGAATTCCCGGGGACTGTGTAGGACTGGTTTTTTTCACGTCTTTTTCAGTTACTGACGGTTCTATACTATCTAACACCGGTCTGATGCTCTCATCTTTAGCGGTTGCGACGCCTTCCTCATCCTTGGTTGAAGCTCCTGGTGTCTTCAAAACGGGATTGACATTTTTCTCTTCTTTTTCGGTGGCCTCTTCATCCTTTGCAATCAAAGCCTCTATAATATCTGGCTTTGCATCCTTGTCAATACGGTCAGAGGACGTCTGAGATTTTAATGGCAACGTCTGTGATTCTTCCTTTTCATTCGTCCTCATGACGGAGCTTTGACCAAAGACAAAGCCAGCCCTCAGATTCCCAAATGCTCCAAACGAACTTCTAGAACCAATCCCTAATCCAAGAGGGCTGGCTATCGACGACGAGCCGAATGGGCCTCCCCAACCGAGGGATATGTTATGTGTATCTTTTTTATCCTGTAATCCAGGATTCGACACGGCTTTTTCTTTAAGGGAATACGAAGCTTCGTCTGTGATGTCTGACGTATTGGACTCCAATTCACTTTCGTCGTTTCCTTCATCTTGTTGGGGTGCCTCAACAGGCTCTTCGTGATCGCCTGTGTTAGCAGACTCCTTCGTATCCTTTTCATTAGTTGATTCTTCGGTTGCTTGTGTTGAAGTCTCAGCTTCTTTCAGATCCTGTTTGGTATTCCCATCACCACTACTGACCGGCGTAACAGATTTTCGAGGAGGCTCCTTTTCAACTGACACATTAGCTGGCTCTCCACTAGATATATTTGCATCTTCTTCTGTATCTCTGTCAGCCGACCCTCTGTTCGGCTCAGCTGGCTCGTTGATATCTTGCGCAACAGATTCTAAATGATGCTCCTTTTCAACTGACACATTAGTTGGCTCTCCACTAGATATATTCGCATCTTCTTCTGTGTCCTTGTCAGCCGACCCTATGTTCTGTTCAGCTGGCTCGCTGTCATCTTGCCCAACAGATCCCAAATGATGCTCCTTTTCAACTGACACTCCACTAGATATATTCGCATCTTCTTCTGTGTCCTTATCAGCCGACCCTCCGTTCGGCTCAGCTGGCTCGTTGATATTTTGCCCAACAGATGGCACATTAGTTGGCCCTCCACTAGATATATCTGCATCTTCCTCTGTGTCTTTGCTAGCCGACCCTATGTTCGGTTGAGCTGGCTCACTGTCATCTTGCCCAACAGATCCCAAATGATGCTTCTTTTCAACTGACACTCCACTAGATATATTCGCATCTTCTTCTGTGTCCTTGTCAGCCGACCCTATGTTCGGTTCAGCTGGCTCGCTGTCATCTTGCCCAACAGATCCCAAATGATGCTCCTTACTATCTGACACTATAATTGCCTCGGAAGCAGCGCCTTTTGTATCCTGGTTCGTCATAGTCTCCTCAACATCCTCCTGAGGTTTCCTGACTCGTGAATCGTCCTCAGACGGTCGAATCTTGTCTGATGCGCCAGATGGCTCTGCAATAGCTACCTCTGTGTCAGATATTTCATTACCCTCTTGGGTAGCACTCTTCTCCACAGTCACTTTAAGATCCGATATTTCAGATACCTTGTCCTTCTCTGCTTCCTTGTCAGACTCGTTACTTTTCAGTTTCTCGGCATTTTCAAGTTTGCCAACCGGTATATCAGCAAGCGCGTCTACAGGCTTGGTCGACATGCTAGAGCCCCCTATACTCGGTACCTCTTTCTTTTCATCCAACTTGAGTGGCACTGCTTTGTTTCCACCGCTAGAAAGACCTTTTTTGTCACTCTTATGCTTATGCTTGTGCTTATGCTCATGTTCTTTTTTCTTCACTTCATTTTTGTTGGTAAAGTTTGGCAGTGGTTCAGATTTCCTTCCTTTCGCAGCACCCCTGACTCGGGAAGAATAGGTTTCCTGGACAGAGCTCAGACTCAGATTTCCCGACTTGACTCCCTTTCTCCATACAATGTGCCATCCAGAGATGGTGCCCTCATTATTTAGTACCCAAATGATTGGCAGAGGAGCGCAGTCGTCTACCCCCAAACAGGGATCCAGCACTGTACCGGTTGAAGAAAAGTCCAAAACGAACCCCACCGGAGTTGTGTCATCTTCAGTGAATGGTAACGATGCGCGATCGCGATCCTCGGACATCGTGAAGATCTCATCAGTCGTTAGTATGCCAATATCAGACGAAGGGCCACAAGCCAAGACAATTAGGTCGGCAACCTCTTCAGACCAATCAGTGAGCACCTGGCTATACCACCAGCCTTCTCTAGACATATCGGCGAATGGTGGACATGGATCCTCAACTTCAGCCCATGTGTATGTATGAGTGGCAGAATCATGTGAAACCAAATATGTAACAAACGCATGTAACGGATCTTGGTCTTCTTCGTCTGTAGTTTCAGGTGACATCCGGTAAGTTATAATGAACCTTTTGGACTTGATCATGTTGATAGATATTGGAATATAATGGTCTTCACCTATGGGACAATCACCAGGAGGATTGATGTCGGATATTTTTATTTCGTCGGAAGAAAGGGAAATCTTTGCTACCCGTTTATTCTTCAATCCTGCTAGAATCTGCTTGCCTAATGGAGACCAGCAAGCTGACACCACGTCTGTAAGCATTAATGACGGCTTCGCGTTACTGTCATCGGTTCTAGCCAGGCTGAGATTTCCTGATTGTTCTAAAATGAGAATCTCATTGCCGACTTTAGGTCTAGATCGAATATCAACGAGCTTGTCAGTCTTGATACTCATCAGAGGCACATCCGACAGCCCTTTTTTGCGCGAGACTCCAAAAACATCAATGCCACCACTTGACTTGCCCACTAAAAGCTCTTTTTCGTCCGAGCTGAATTCAAGTATTTGAACCTCCTCGTTATACCCAGCTAACGTTTTCAAGGAATTTAGCGCAGTTGTTTTATCCTTTGAGCTGGCAAATGTTCTCATTTCACTGATCAAGCCACTGCTGATGCCCCTGGCACCTGCACAGGCAAATAAATCTGTCTCCTGGGCCAACGCCAGCAGCCTTATATTACCACTTGGCAATGGGTTATAAGGTTCTATCAGCTGAACCCCATCGTTTTTACCCGTGCAGAGAAATCCCCAGTCCTGTTGCACGTTAGTATAAGTCAAGCCTCGGCAGCCCAAGCAGTCTGCCCCCCCCCCACGCCTCGAATTCATCTCATACCTCAGTGACATTGACCGCCAGCTCGGTTGATATCGACTTGATTTTGTCATGAGATGACATCAGATCATAAAATGATAACCTAGATCAATTGTGTAGTATTGGTGGAACATGGGGAACTTTTCATACAAAATAATACCACTAGACGCGCTCGCGGGCGAGTAAAGATTCATAGTAGAATGTTATATCTATAACCGACCATCAGTCAGGGGCGGCAGAATCAGTCAGTCATAAAGGCGGTTATCATTATCGATTACCCCAGGAAATTATATAAAGAGGTCGGGTACGGTGAATAATCTCTTTCTGTAGATTTTATCTGCTATTAACCTAGTCGTATTATGGCTTCTTTTAATTTACAGACCTTGGCTAGACCTAACATTCTGGCTCTGGAGCCGTACCGATGTGCAAGAGAGTAGGTTACAAAGGGCTATTTGATTTGATTGATTCCATGTCTAACAAGAGTACCAGCGACTTTAAAGTGGGCATCTTGCTCGATGCAAATGAAAATACTCATGGTCCTTCTTTGACATCTCTAGATAGTGAGGAGGAGGATCAGGAGCTTCATAGATACCCGGATCCTCATCAGATTGAATTGAAACAGCTCATGTGCGATTTTCGAAACAGCGAAATCAGTGAGGATGACAAGACCCAATTAAACGGGGCGATACTGGAACCCGACAACTTGTGTATTGGAGTCGGGTCGGATGAGTCCATTGATGCTATTATCCGAACGGTTTGTATTCCTGGTAGAGATAAACTATTGACATGTCCTCCTACTTATGGCATGTACGGGGTTTCAGCTCAGATCAACGATGTTGAAGTGGTTACTGTCAACATGGACTTTGTCAAGGGCCAGTTTGCTATTAAACCTGACGAGATAAATGCCACTTTGGCCAAAGACCCCTCCATCAAACTGGCATACATTTGTTCTCCTGGTAATCCCACGGGATCTTTAATCAGACGCAGCGACATTATCAAAGTGTTGAACCACCCAACTTGGAACGGAGTCATAGTGGTTGATGAGGCGTATATTGATTTTGCTCCCGAGGGCTCGTCAATGGCTCCATTGGTCAACAAGTATCCTAATTTAGTGGTGATCCAGACTCTAAGTAAATCGTTTGGTTTAGCAGGCGTTCGATGTGGCATTAGTTTTGCTTCACGAGACGTGTCTAGGTTGCTGAATAGTCTCAAGGCCCCCTACAATATTTCCACACCTACTTCAAGATTGGCTTCAAGAGTGCTATCTCCTGAAGGCATTCAAGTCATGAAATCGCTTGTAAAGAAGATTGTTCAACAGCGGAACAGACTAGTAGAAGAACTACCCAAAATCAAAGGTGTTGGAGAATTTGTGGGAGGTTTGGACTCGAATTTCGTTCTTGTGGAGATTCTTTCTAAAGACGGAAAGCCTTCGAATCAAGTGGCCAAAGAAGCATATATAAAACTTGCCAAAGTACGTAATGTGATTGTCAGATATAGAGGCAAAGAGCCTGGATGCGAGGGCTGTTTACGTATTTCGGTTGGAAACGAGCAGGAGACAACCACTTTATTGAAAGAGCTCAAATCTGTATTGGAGGAGATTTATAGTGCTTAATGGGTTTCCCGCCCTGCCAGCTCTACCTAATAATACATTTCATAGATTATACAGTATTATAGACCCTCGAGTTGCCAAACCTTTAACCCCGGTGTCAGACTGGAAACATGGCTGAAATCAATCACTTCCATTGAGATATGCTTTTTGGTGGACCATACTTCGGTGAACTTGTATGTGGTGCCCAAGACTTCGTTGAGGCTCGTGGCATTTCCAAGACTTGAAGTCGGCGTTACAAAGTAATCGTGCCTACTAGACCGGCGACTGCTACTCTTCACTATTAGTGACAGCACATCGTCAACTATATCTATGTCTGCACCCATCAGGTCAACAACAGATAGGTTCGGATTAGTGGTGAACTCGGGGTCTGCCAGAGCGTCTAGAATGTGCTGATACCGTTCCCGGTTCGTGGACCCGACTGGCAGAGGATCTAGGACTTGTACAGACATTATTGGTCGTCCCAGAATCCATACCGGCGGAGAATATGTGTTCCACCAAGTGATGGTTCTAGCAGTATCTGCCAATTGCTCGCCTATGAATGCTTGAGCAGGAACCACACCAGCTTGATGGAAGCATCCCATCAAGATGCCCATGAAGAGGTTGAATACAAGCCATGCCGTAAGCAGCAGCTTTGTATATTTGATGGACTTGAAGACGTCTGGATCGAAAGACCAACAAAGTAGAGGTATCGTTGGAACCAGAAATCGTGCTTCCTGATGAGGGATCAGAGACAGAATGAGAATGCCTCCTAGAGCAGACTGGAGCGGGATGGAACTGAGATACTTTCTAGATACCAAAAACACCACTCCCGGGCCCAGCAATTCCGGCAGATTGACTAATACATGGTGGAATCTGGAATGTAATCCATGAATGCCCAGATTGGATATTTGTGAGTTATAAATGAAGTTATTAAGCGGCGCAATCACATATCCTGACGATGATGCCAACTGGGATAGCACAGATGATGGATCCTGTACTGCAGCTCGCACGAGTGACTTCATGACAGCAGTGAGTGGTAGTGGCTCTCTTTCATATAATATAGTGTCCATATAAATGGCCGAAGCGGCAGTGGCCACTAGAGAAATGAAGAAAGTGGCATTTGTCCAAGGATATTTGCAAAACAGTACCCTGTATAGTCGTATGATTGGTAATATGATGAAAGCCGGGAAGGTGACTCGATTAAAAGTCCCCAACACTATCAAGATAGCTAACAGGGCAATATCCCAGTGCCTCGTTAGAGAGTTTGTGGTGGCTCTGTCGTTTGTGAATTCGTGGATAATCACCAGACACCATAATAGAATGACTGTTTCCACGGAATTGGAAAACGTATGAGACTGGTACGTCCAAGTCACGTATGAAGTGGCAACAAAAAACAAGCCCTTTAGCTTGTCATTCTTGGAGTCTGACAATCGATCAATGGCCATATCCGTCAGTGACCAAGTGGCAGTGGCAAACGCCAGACGTAACGTCATAAACATGGTCTGCGGACTGACGGTTCCTATATGAGAATGTCCCAACAGGGCCTGGAAAATGGCCATTGGCAGTCCGTACGCCAGCCACACCGACACATAGCTGCGCACGGGAGTTGGCGAAGTGAATTCCCACGACATTTTCGTCGCCCAGCCAAACACCTTGTCCGCGACCGCTTCCGGGCCCTGGAAGTGTTCATCCGGATGGATATACGACGTGCACACCGCCAGATAGATGCGAAGAATGAACGTGGCAATGAAAACGGCCCGCCAGCTGCTGGTTCGGTTGAACAGTCGATCTATCTTCGACCCGTGATGGTGCACCGCCACCGCAGGCACTGCTGGCAAAGACGACCACTCGCTATCTGTTTTCTTGTCCATGCTAATATCTCGTGAAGCAATTGACAATTGAACTGAACGATGCAACTCTACGATCGAGCTCTGCTAGCTTATCATTCATTATAGACTCAAGCGTGAGAGATCTCAAGATCAAGTGATCTCCAATCTCATGTTCAAAACCTCGCCAGCATCGCCGTGCGCCACATGCTCAGCTCAGGGGCACTCCATCTCGACCAGATCCGCCCCTGAAAAATGCATTTTGTGGGGCAGCGCTCGGGGGAGGGGGAGGGGCCCTGCCTCCGGCGGCTGGGCGCTGCCCAGACCCGTTGCGCTCACTTTGTGAGCGGGCATGGGCCGGCGTGCACGCTGAGAAGACAGCACCAGCTTTACTCAGATCTGCTCGCGAAGCGAGCACAACGGGTCTGGGCAGCGCCCAGCTGCCGGAGGCAAAGCCCCTGCCCCCTGCCAGGGCTCTGCCGCACGCAGCACAGGGGGTGGTGGTGGTGGTGGTACGGCGGAAGTCAGGGTTAATTTTTTTTTGTGTGTTTATCATTTTTGTGAGCCCAGATAGAGAAGGAGAGTGGAAAAAAAATACGAGACACATCTGGGTCTAAAAGTTTTCAATCTCCGCGAGACCGTTAGAAATAGGTACCAGAAGGGAAGAGGAGAAGGAAAAGAAGCGAGATCGAACCGAAGGGGCCGGACAAGGAATCAACACGGCAAGCATAAGAGGAGACAGAGAACGGGCCCCGTCGTTTCACCGTTTGATCCAACGACAAGTTTTAGTTTTTCCGTGGCAGTGATCTGAAAACATCTGATCCGATAACTTCGAACTGGCACGATGGATATTAATGCTCTACACAACTGCTTTGCTGCTACTCTGGACGCAGACGTCAATAATCGCCGGCGGGCCGAGCTGGAACTGCGAGAGGCCCAGAAAACACCTGGGTTTATAAATGGATGCTTGGATATCGTACTGGAACCACAGGTGTCCAATGGCGTCAAGGCAGCTGCTGCTGTGTACCTGAAGAATAGGGTATCTCGGTCATGGTACGTTTTCGAAAAGGATACGCCGGACCGGATCGACGAGGACGAGAAGCCGGTGTTTCAAGACCGGATCATTCCAGCCTTGATCAAGGTGTCTCAGGAATCTCCGTCAATCCGCCCTGTTCTTGTATCGGTGTTGAACACTATAGTGTCTGATGACTATCCCAAGAAATGGCCTGGCCTGTTGGACACTACGCTGCTACTTTTCCAGAGCAACGACGTGGCGTCCATTCATTGTGCTCTGACTTGTTTGCTTGAAATCTGCCGTTTTTACCGCTGGACAAGTGGTGAGGCCAGAGCAGGGCTGGATGGGGTCATTAACATATCATTTGAGGGTGTTTTGAGTGTAGCAAACTCGCTTGTCAACGAGAATGATGCGGCCGCTGGCGAAATGCTTCGAGAGGTTCTCAAAATATACAAAATGGCCAGCTATGTAAGTACACAACAACTACCTGGGAGTGGAAATGATACTAACTGATGATAGCGACAACTTTCAGAGGCTCTACAACAGAGAGAATCGGTTGTTGGTTGGGGTTCGCTGTTCTTGCAGGTGATTCGTAAAGATCTGCCCGAAGAGGTCATGAACCTGGATGAAGATGAGAGAGAATCTCATCCTTGGGTAAGGTGTAAGAAATGGGCATATGGAAATCTGTATCGATTGTTTTCAAGATATGTGGTGGGAAATGAGCTGTCAGATATGAAAACAAGCAACAAGTATAAAAAGTTCAGTGCAATGTTTCTAGAGGACTTTGTTCCCGAGATCTTGAAGGCATATTTCGAGCAGATTCAATTGTGGATCGAGAAAAGAGTATGGTTGGCAAGAACGTCTCTATTCAATATTCTGAATTTCTTGGAAGAATGTGTCGGGTCCGCAAGTACCTGGTCGTTGCTGAAACCTCATAGTGATATTCTTATTTCTCATGTCGTGTTTCCTTTACTTTGTCCCACGGATAGAGATTTGGAAATGTTTGAAGATGAGCCTGAAGAGTATATTCATGAGCGAATCGATGTGTTTGACGAGAGTCCGACTCCTGATATTGCTGCTACCAATTTCCTGCTTCGTTTGGTTAGAAAACGAAAGAATTCTGTGTTCAATTCTGTGTTGCAGTTCATTCTAGGAGTTGTTCAAGAGCATCTTCAGAACCAGGATGATTTAGACCTGAGCAGGAAGAAAGAGGGTGCCCTACGAATGTTGGGGGCCATCTCTTACCTTGTTCTAAGTAAAAAAAGCCCCATTGTCGACAAGATGGAGCCGTTTCTGGTTCAATATGTATTTCCAGACTTCCATAGTCGACATGGGTTTTTAAGAGCTCGCGCTTGTGAATTTCTCAATCGATATGCAGAAACTCAGTTTCACAATGAAGAGAACATTTCTGTTGCTTATCAAAGTATTATGAAATGTTTGACAGACCAATATTTGCCAGTCCAGGTTGAAGCAGCCCTGGCTCTACAGCCTATGGTGCGTCATGAGGGAGTTCGGGCAGCATTGTCCAGTCGGATACCAGAGGTGATGCAGCATTTATTGGATTTGGGGTCCAAGATTGACATTGATGCGTTATCGGGGGTGACGGAGGATTTTGTAGAAGTATTTGCTGAACAACTGACGCCATTTTCGGTGCAGTTGGCAGAGCAGATGAAAGATCAGTTTATGAGGATTGCTGGAGAGCTTCTTGAGAAATATACCGCTGATCGAGATATCATTCCTAGTTATGAGGACTCTGAGGAGAAGACCATGGCTGCTTTAGGTGTGCTCAACACTCTTACCAGTCTTTTGCTGGCTTTGGATAATGCTAGTGAAATTGTCCTGAAACTTGAAACAGTGTTGATGCCTATTTTCGGTCTGGTATTGGGCAGTGAGCTGCCTGATTTTTATTCCGAAGTATATGGATTAGCAGAGAACATTACTTTTACCACAAAGTCTGTTTCGCCAAATATGTGGCAGGTATACAAACTTGTTCACAAGTCTTTAAGAGACTATGGGTATGATTACATTGACGAAGTATCGCCCTGTCTAAGCAATTATATTCAATATGGAGTCAAGGGATTGATTAGTGATGCTGAGAACATGTCTCTCATGTATGAAGTGATTGAAAATGTCATGCAGGATAATGAGACTGATAGTGGTAATCGGGCTCTGGTGTGTGACTTGGCTATTCGGTTACTCACTGCTGCCAAAGGACACATTGATGGCTATGTTCCAAGATTACTTGAGCTGGTGGTATCGCGGCTTCAGGACTCTGGAGTGCCTGTGAAATCTATTTCGCACAAGGTGTACTTGTTAGAGGTGGTTGTTGCCGCCTTGTACTACAACCCTCAAGCCACTTTGGTGATTTTAGAGACAAAGGGATTTACCGAGACGTTTTTCACGGCTTGGTTTGAGAACATGGAGAAGTTCTCGCGTGTCCAGGATAAAAAAATCACCATTTTTGCATTATTGGCTGTTTTCACGGTTCCCGACGAGCAGATCCCGGCCGCCATTCGAGGCAATCTACCCCAACTAAGCAAAGCTTTGGTCAGTGTCATTGGCACATTACCAGCGGCAGTTGAGAACAAGGAGAAGTTGGCCAAAAAATACGAATCGATTGAAGATTACGGAGATGATTATTTCGACAATGGAATCGACGACGATGGCTGGACCGATGAAGAAGAAACTTTGCATAACATCATTGACGGAGAACAAGACAAAAGCGACAAAGACGATGATGCATCTGCGTCGGAATATCTTGATTATCTATCTTCGGAATCCATTGGCCATTTCGACAAGGATGACGAAGAGCTTGAAGAAGATGTATTTGAAGAAACCCCTCTCGATCCCATCAATGCATATGTGGCGTTCCGGGACACGCTACTAACACTGAATCAAACCAATCATGCGCGTTATTTATTATTGACCAGTGGCTATACCAGTCAAGAGAAAGAGATTGTTGATAAGACGTTTGAACTTGCTGGCCGAACTGAAGGCTAAGTAGGCGGTTTAACATGATCCCAAAAAAGTTTGTTTTTTTGTTTTTGTAGAATCTTGTATATACATATATGTATATGTTTTGTCATGTCGTCGTGGCCGTTTTGTGTGCTCGCGGTGCTGAATTATGCTAAACGGGTAGTCATTACAGTCGTAACAATATATAATTAATAAACCGTGGCGTGGCGCGTCACTCGGGTTCCACTTTCATGGTCGCGGTTGCGGCACTATTTAATCTGGATCGAGATTTCGCAAATAACAGTTCCTGTTCTTTTAGCAGCTCTTCTTCCGTACGCCCAGACGACTCTAATTTGCCCACCTTGCGATCGCGCACCTTTTGAGATTCCTTGTGTTCCTGAACAACGTCTTGAATCGGCTGTAAATAATCATAGAACCCCAGAGTTTCCAGCGCCTTGATCACATGTTCCGACGCTATAGTCTTTTTGGATTCTTTCTCTGCTATTTCGTTGGACACTGTTGACAGGATCATTATAAACTCCACGCAGCACTCAATTAGTGCATCTCGAGTATCCCGGGAAAACACCAAATCGGGGGGAATTATTTCAGACACTATTTTCTGGACTGTAGCTTTGGGTAAGCTCAGGTCATCGCCCGAGTCTCTATCAGACATGACTTTGTGGTGAAATCAAATGACCGATGCGAACCAGAAAACTACAAATGTTCCAATATCGATGGCTTATGCAGTGTGTAGTGGCTCCCAAAAAAATATTTATCTTTAATTTACAATGGGAAATCATTCATGTTTTTATAGGCAAGCGGACCAACCACTGGGGCTTGGGTAGGGGTGGGCGATAGAGAAAGTGAGCCAGAGATACCCAGCTGGAGCCCTTGCCCATGCGCGTGCGCGCCACTTGGACGACCACTGTCACCGCACAGCTCAGGGGTATTTGCGGCGCAGACCCTCCTGAGAATACACCACCGTCTACTGCTCTCGCCCCTGCTCTGGCTCCGGCGGCTGGGCTCTGCCCAGACCCGTCGCTCCGCTTCGCGGAGGTGCGAGCTACGAGCGCAGCGAGTAGAACCAGGTCTGGGCGGAGCCCAGCCGCCGGAGCCAGAGCGAGGGGCAGCGAGTAGAACCAGATATGGGCGGAGCCCAGCCGCCGGAGGCAGAGCGAGGGGCAGCCAGTAGAACCTGGTCTGGGCAGAGGGTGGCTCCGGATTACCCATTAACGCCTAATTATCCACGTACATTGCCCCTGGATTGCCAATGCATAATATACATGCGAATCCTCTTCAGGAAATGATATGTTACTTTAGTTTACTATGATTTGAAAGCGCTACGCAAGGCTGAACTATCTACCATGCCATGGCTCTCGATACAAGTCATGGTATGAGTAATGGCTGCTATAAGCGCCAAATCGGTACTCTGACGCTAGTCGTGCTAGCTTGACCTGATAATTTGTGTATTGTGTTTGCCTCGCTGAGTCTGGTGATGCCAGCACCAGTCTGTCAGCCAGTAGAACCTCGGTTAATCGGTTAATGTCATGCATAACCTGATAATATGACCCAACTGCCTAACATTTTCGAGCTTTCGATATTGTATTCAGTAGTGACAAATTAATATACACTCTCTTATAGTATTTGCTCAACTCTTGTGTCTCTTGTATTGTGCCTTGTTTGTCTTATTTCCCTATCGATTAGCAGTCGATTGCTCTCTCTTCGTCGTGATAGTAGCCGCGGGACCTTGACGGCGGGGAAGGGTTAGGCCATTACTTCCCCAGTTAAATTCGAGGTCCATCCAGATCGGTTTTCATAAACAGTTCAACGTTGAAACACCAACTACCAACCACAGTTGAACTACTAACGAGCCAAACATAGATTGTGTGCGGTTAGTGCATGTTTATGTTTCACAAGTCATGCCAACCAAAGTCCCATTAGATGAATGTTTGTCGCCTGCCTCGAATATTGCCTATACTAGCTTAAATGGACATGGTATCAAGAGTAGCATGTCCAAGTCCACGATCACTGAAGCGAAAAAAGTTGCTACTGCTAAAACTGTGGCTCGGTCTCGCGTGCTGGAAGCAAATATAATAGAAGATAATCATGTTCCTCAAGATACCATCTATGTGTCGGAAGATATATTGACTGATCTCGGAACTCCATCCTACGTGTCTATTCAATGTCTGACAAATGAACTACAGGGCATTCCTTGGACGTTGTTTCAGTGTGATTTTGATCCGGGTCTGCCACCGAATACTTGTGCTATCAAATCCACCATAGGTACTATTGGTGCTGCATCGCCTGTTTCAGCTTGTTCCCAATCGTCCACTCGTCTAATCCAAATCACAAATACAAATCCTGTTTATGTGGCGCATGCAGTAGTGAGTGTCGATGCCGAGTTCTATCATCAGCATCTGAGTAACCCAGATAATCGCATTCTATTGACCCAGCTGTCTCAGTCTCATATCATCCGTCAGGGAGAACACCATCCGGAGGTCGACGGAGGATGCCGAATTCGCATTTGCGAGCCTGTGGATCAAGGACTATTCAATGCCGATAAAATCAAGCTGACCGTGGTGTGTGACGATCATGCTACATTGCCTGCTTCACAGCTGTCGCTTATTGCTAATGGAGGCGGATCCACTGTGTCTCTTGAATCTGAAGATTCTCTAGACATGGAGATTTCAAAGTTTCTAGACCTCGATGATGAAGATGACAAACAAACGTCTCCTGTGGTTGGGCCATCTCTCACTGTAAGCGTGACTGTTCTTCAAAGACCCATGTTCATTCACACGTTGATTCCTACTCCGGAACCTTTTGACGATATGGAGGTTGCCGCGTTCATTCGCATTGAACAGCTCGCTCGACTTGGATGTCTCTCTGGTGATATTGTAAGTAATATTAAACGTATATATGACACGACTGATTACTAACTATGGCAGCTCACCGTGGAGACCGATCAAGGTCTTGAACGTCATATCAAAGTGTATTCGTATCCTGAACCAAATACTATATCCAGCAACGAGATATTCTTGTCTCCATTAATGATTTATAATCTGGGCTCGCCAGAAAAAGTGAGGATTTCACGGCCCAGTCATTCGGGTCTGCCATTTACGAGGTTTGTAAAAGTAGCAAAGGAGGTGACCATTTCGCGGCTAGCGTCTCAAATCACCACTGATCGATCGTTCCAACACTCGTTTTTATCGGGCTTGAGAACGTATTTCGAGTCGTCTTGTCGAGTGGTTAGACGGGATGATGTTATTGCTGTGCCTGTAGACACTCTTCTTGCACAGACTTTATACGGCTCTAGCGATCTGGGCGTCACTCCAGCAGGAAGAGCAAACGATGTTGCCTGGTTCAAAATCACGTCTTTGATATCAGGCGATGAGACCGATGGAGACAGCATTGAATGTATTATCGACCCCAGTTATACCAGAATGGTACAGTCTGGTTTAGTTACGGGCCCTCATCCAAGCACTTTATTAGGATGGAGAAGCTATTTGTCTCTGGATAGATATTCAAATTATGGATATACTCATGGGTCCGGGGAAGACCATGATGATTTCAAACACGCCCGGGATCTGAAGCGACTTTTGAAGGCCAGCATTTCTCCTCGAGGAGCTACTTTACAGACAACCATTCTAGTCCATTCGACTAAACGCGGAGCAGGCAAGTCGACGGTCTTGAAAAGTATTGCAGGACAACTAGGAATCCATCTGTTTGAGATTGATTGTTATTCGGTTACTGGTGATAACGACGCCAAGACTATCGGTACTCTAAAGGCCAGACTAGACCGAGGCTCTTCAATCAGCCCCTGCTTGGTTGTGTTGCGACATTTGGACAATCTGGCCAAGAAAAATGAGCAGGATGGTGGAGATGGCGGAGGCTTGGTGTCGAGTTTGGTGGATACGTTTGAAGAATACATTGGCAATAATAGCGGCAAAAAGCATTCGCTGCTTCTTGCTGCTACCGTTGCAGACATTGATCGGATATCTGAATCGGTGCGATCGAAATTCAAATTTGAGATCTCGGTGCCTGTGCCATCTGAACATGAGAGAAAAAGCATTTTCAAATATCTCACCGAACTGCCGTTACCAAATACCCAACTGACAGGATTTGATGTCCGGCGTATACAGACTGGCTTTGTTCTTAGAAATGACGTGTCGGTGGACACATTGGCACTTCAGTCAGCAGGGCTAACGCCACCAGATCTTGTATCAATTATAGACATGTCGAAACAGAAAAGTATCAATAGGCTTCAAAAAATTGCTATGGCTACTAGTGATGAACAGCATTGTAATGTACGAGATTTGGTACTTTCAAGCAAAGGGATTGTGAAAATCACCCCGGAAGACATAGAAGAGGCGATTGGCGAAGCGCGATCAAAGTATAGTGATTCAATAGGAGCACCGAAAATCCCCAACGTTGGCTGGCAGGATGTAGGAGGTTTGGACGGAGTCAAGAAGGAAATTCTCGACTCGATTGAAATGCCATTAAAATATCCCCAGTTGTTTAGCGATGGCATCAAGAAACGAAGCGGGATTCTATTTTATGGGCCTCCTGGTACTGGTAAGACGTTGTTGGCCAAGGCAATTGCTACGACGTTTTCACTAAACTTCTTCTCGGTAAAAGGACCCGAGCTGCTAAACATGTACATTGGAGAGTCGGAAGCCAATGTTCGAAAGGTTTTTCAAAAGGCTCGAGATGCCAAGCCATGTGTGGTGTTTTTTGATGAATTGGACTCGGTGGCTCCTAAAAGAGGTAAATCCGGTGATTCGG
This sequence comes from Sugiyamaella japonica, assembly GCA_030583365.1. Taxonomy (NCBI): domain Eukaryota; kingdom Fungi; phylum Ascomycota; class Dipodascomycetes; order Dipodascales; family Trichomonascaceae; genus Sugiyamaella; species Sugiyamaella japonica. The sequence continues at coordinate 156,325 of JAJMIG010000005.1, forward strand.
GCGGCGTCATGGATCGCATAGTATCCCAGCTATTAGCTGAGCTGGATGGTATGAGTGGTCAAGGAGGCGATGGTGTGTTTGTGGTTGGAGCGACCAATCGACCTGATTTACTTGATGAAGCACTACTAAGACCCGGTCGATTTGACAAGATGCTGTACTTGGGTATTTCCGACACTCATGAGAAGCAGGAGACGATTTTACAAGCTCTTACAAGGAAGTTCACTCTAGCGCCGGAAGTGTCGTTGACCAGAGTGGCGTCCAAATGTCCATTCACCTACACGGGAGCCGATTTCTACGCCATGAGTTCAGATGCAATGTTGAACGCCATGACGAGGACGGCCGGCGTGGTGGATGCCAAGATCAAAAAATACAACGAAGAGGTCCGAGCGCCCGCTGGTCTTCCAGATGTGACTACTCGCTGGTGGTTCCGCAATATGGCTACCGATGACGATGTCAAAGTCCAGGTCACCGAAGAAGATTTCGACAGGGCGTGGCGAGAGCTTGTTCCGAGTGTGAGTGCAGAAGAGCTCCAACACTATCTCAATGTTCGAGCCAATTTTGAGGGAGGAAAGTCCCAAGCACCACCAACTGTGAATGGGCGAGGACTGCCGTCCAACGGCACGCAGTCCAAAGGCAAAGGAAAAGGAAAAGAAAAAGTCACTTTCAATGGATCAGCACAGCTTCACGATCCCCAGGAATTAGATGACAATTTATATTAAATGTCTCTACACTTTATCGCCTACACCAGACTGGGCTCTTCAAAAAAGATCACTTGCAATGAATTAGACGACAATTTGTAATAAATGTATCTACACAATAGTGGGTTCTTCAAGGCTGTTGCTTCTCTGCTAACCTCTGCTCAGCACCGTTTCGCGATCCTCAACAACCAGACCCTAACAGTCCTGCAATCTAGGCGTCACTAAAACCTCTCACTACTCCTCCACGATCCAAGCACTCCGCGAAGCGGAGCCACGGGTCTGGGCAGCGCCCAGCCGCCGGAGGCACCCCCGGGGTCGGTGAAGATGGCAGGGTACGGGTTTCCCGCACGGCAGTACTGACGACGCACTTCGTGAGACAGACAAGTGGTCTGTATTTTTCACATCACACACTCTGCTTGCACTGGTCAACAATGAGATTTGGTACGATTTTATCGGGAGTGGTGGCCGTTGGGTCGGCAGCGCTGGCTGCAGCAGCAGCATCGGTCGATAATAAAGAAGTGTTGACTGTAGACGTCAAGTTCCCTAATGAATACATCAAGGAGTACGGCGTGGAGCTCGTCAATGACGTGGAGACGCCTATCAAGATCTATCTCAGCAATGGCATGTCCGAGGACGGCGGTCTGCCGTTTGTTCTCGCGGCCATTGGAGGGGCCGTCTATGAAAAGGCCAACCCGGACAAGGTGTTCTCCAACCTGACCATCACCAAGATCGGGCCCGTCAGTATCGGGCCCGGCGAGACCAAGCTTGTCGAGCACAGTCTGAAATTCAACCTGCCTCCCACCGAGTTCAAGCTGGGCTTCACCTTCTACCTTCAGCACGCCGAGGAGTTCTTCTCGTTCCAGCTCGACGAGAAAATGGCCCTTTTCATTGCCGACCCGCCCATCTCCTCGTTCGACCCGCGTCTGATCCTCGTCCAGATCATTGCCGGCGCCACCTTCGGTCTCATTGGCTACTACCTGTCCAAGACCTATCTTCTGCCCATGTTCGACAAGCTCGGCAACAAAAAGACAAAGTCCTCCTCCACCAAGAAGACCACCGCCGCCGCCCCATCTGAAAAGGCCGCCGCCACCGCCGCCACCTCCTCCACCGGCTACGACGCTTCCTGGATCCCAGAGCATCACCTCAAGGCGCGAGCCAAGAAATAGCGAAATCGCACCCCCCTTGTATATCACCTCCGGGCGCTGCCCCCCGGTCTGCCTCCGGCGGCTGGGCGCTGCCCAGACCCGTTTGCTCCACTTCGTGGAGACGGGGGGCCCCGTCTCGCTCGGGTGCCCCCGGTCTGCCTCCGGCGGCTGGGCGCTGCCCAGACCCGTGGCTCCACTTCGTGGAGACGCTGCTCCAGGGACCGCTATCGATACCGTCGGACCGAAATTCCTGGTGGTCGTCGTCTCTGGCTCTCTGCGGCTGTGGGTATTTGACGAGTGCCTCAGAAACGTCTTTGTTAAACGAGGTTTGAAAGGTGGGTCCCTTGCGGACTGTGCTCTCTTCTGCAAGAACTGCTTCCACAACTTGATCCCACCGCATGCCCCAGTGTGGTCTGAGCACGGTTGCCCAGCGGACTCCACGAAGTGGAGCAACGGGTCTGGGCAGCGCCCAGCCGCCGGAGGCAGACCCCGCACGACGACACAGTCCAGGTTTTCAGATAATGTATTTACAGACGGACGGTAGACGATGGGGAGGGTCTACTGGGACTCGACGATGGCCTTGAGGCGGGCGAGCCAAGCAATGTACTCGTTGGTCTCGCGATAGGTCGAGTACTCGGTGACGAACTGGGCGAGCTCGCCGTTGATGCCGCGGGACTCGAGGTACTGCTCGAGAGCGCTCTGGACCTTTTCGTCGAGGACCGAGAAGGGAGGGCCCTGGTAGTGGCTGCGGCGGGCGTAGTCGCCTTCGGGGGTCTCCGAGGTGGCGACGTCGGCAGACTCGTAGGGCACAACCGACTCGACAAGCACGACGTCCTGCTCGATGATGGCATCAATGGCCAGAGCGCCCTTGGGCTTCTCAATGACGACATTGAGACGGATGGGAGTGCTGACCTCCTCGTCGAACTGGGCCTCGTCGGCCTCTTCGGCCTCTTCTCCTTCAGTAGCAGTTGGCTCCTCGTCCTCTTCTTGGTACGCGGCCTCCTCGTCCTCGAGGAACGAGTCGCCGTTCGTGATATCCGAGATCTGGAAACTGACGTGGATCACCTCGTTGCCCTCTTTGCGCACGAGCTTGATCTCGTCCTTGCCGTCCTGGGCCACGAGCTGGAACCCCGACGTGTCCAAGAAGTTGCGCACAATCGACGGTTCTTCCAGATCCGCCTCCTTCTCGATCTTGATCTCGCTGTTGAGCGACGCAATCAGCTCGGCGTCCGCCGCCGACAAGGGCGTCTCGTCCGACTTCTGCAAACGACGGGCCGAAACATGGAAACTTCTCTGGTTCAACAAACTGGCTCCCGACCCACCGGCTGCTCCACTGGACACAGCAACCGCGGTCCTCGCCGCCACCAAAGCTCCTCCCATACGACAGCTTCTCATACTGGCCCGGGCCGCAGACCGACAGGCAATTCTAGAAATAGCAGACATTGAAGACATTCTGTTTTTGTTTGTTGGTTGTTGGTTGCGCGTTAGTTAAATGTCAAATCACTGGCAAGCAAAGAAAATCAATATATTTCAAACATCCATCCGTCTCCTCTGCTGCTGCTGCTGCTGCTCCTTCTAAACCATGAATATTTTTCGTCCCTTGCCAGCCGTACGCATCACGTGCGCCCGCACCCGCGCCAGTCCGCTCAGGGGGCCTCCGCCGGCCAGAGGGAGCGACCCTGACTCCGCCTCCGGCGGCTGGGCGCTGCCCAGACCCGTTTGCTCCACTTCGTGGAGTCGGGGGCCACACGCTCAGGCGCTCCGCAAGGAGGAGGGGGCGACCCTGGCTGCGCCTCCGGCGGCTGGGCGCTGCCCAGACCCGTTTGCTCCACTTCGTGGAGTCGGGGGCCACACACTCAGGCGCTCCGCAAGGAGGAGGGGGTGACCCTGGCTCCGCCTCAGGCGGCTGGGCGCTGCCCAGGCCCGTTTGCTCCACTTCGTGGAGAGGAGGGGACGGGGCACGGGGCTTCGTGAGCGAGAGAACGATAACCACCCACATGCAGGGCCGAGCACCTCGCGAGCAAAAAGTGGCGGTTATAATGTAGTTGAGCCCGATTACAGGGGGTCCAAAAACACCCATTATTAAACATCTGTGGGTGAAATGCAGCTCATTCTGATCAGCTCGTCGACCAGTTTCTGAAAATGCTATTTTTATTGCACATTTCTGTTCTCATGTCCCACTTTCCGCGGCAGCCCTCGTGCACGTGACCGGCAGGTTTTCGGCGGCTGGGCGCTGCCAGGCCCGTTGCTCCGCTTCGCGGAGGGACTTGCTCAGGGGCCTCGCGAGCAAGAGGGAAGGAACAGCGTCTCCACGGAGTGGAGCTACGGGTCTGGGCAGAGCCCAGCCGCCGGAGGCAGACCGGGGAACCACGCAAGTGAGAGGGGGGACAGGGTCTCCACGAAGTGGAGCAAACGGGTCTGGGCAGCGCCCAGCCGCCGGAGGCAGACCGAGGGGAGGGGGGGAGGGGGCGCGAGTGTGGTCATGACGTTTTGTATTAGGTCTGTGTCTAGCTAGCAGAGTCGATAATTAGGAATGAGCGAAATGAAAAGAAAGTAGTAGTAGTAGTGGTGGTGGTGGTGGTAGTAGTATTAGCAGTAGAGTGGTTTAGGTTCCTGTGATATTAGAGCTGTGGTTGCGGTTGCGATTACGATTGCGATTGTGATTGTGATTGTGATTGTGATTGGTGGTCAGACAGGGCAGACGGGCCCGCTGCCGCTGCTGCTGCTGCTCGACGCTTTTGCATATAATCGGCCACAAACAACGAGGCCCGCTTGAACTTGCGATCAGAGTACTTCTCGTAGACAGCCTTGTGGCGCTCGAGAGGCGCTTCACAGCATTCGAGGAGCGCCTCGACAGCAGGCGTGAGCTGAGGGGCCGTGTAGCCAGAAAAGTACACATGGGCAGGTGTCCACTCGCCACGGTTCAGCATGTGGCGAGATAGGTAATGAGCAGCGGCCGCCGTCCATGATGGAAGCGCGCCCACAAATCGTTCGTCCATGATGGAGATTTCCAATAAATATTTCGCCAATGTGCGGGTCTCGAGATCATAGTCGTCGGCTTTGGACGTGCGACGCAGAAACGACATGGGACCGGGCCAGCCAAGATTAAAGTCCAGCAGATCGATCATGTACCGCTCGGCCTTCAGAATCTCATCAGCACTGAACCCGTTTTCAACCATGTACACAATTTCCTGCACCGACGGACAGTTGATTTCCTCGTACTTGGCGGCCAGAAACAGCGCCACAATGCCCACGAGCTGGAATTTGCTCAGGGAAACCACCTTGATGGACAGAAACCGGTCCATGTAATTGATAGTCAGAAACAGCGTCTCGGGCAGGAGATTGAATCGATGATGAACTTGCACCAGCCAGTCTACCAACACGGATCTCATTGACCATTGAATCTCCGTTTGCAGATCCATGTATCCTGGACTGGGTCTCATTTTCACCTCGAGCTGCCGCATATAAGCAAAGATATCGTCCCCATACTCGACGACCATGGAGATATCATACGTGTCCTCGTCGTCGTCGTCGAGGATTCCAGGACTGTTTCTGATCTCGTAGTACGCTTGGCGAAGCTCTTCTTTATCGGCTTGCTCCCAGACTGGAAATAATGCATTGGGGTTTAGAACAGAGTCGTTCATGATGTTCATGACTGCCAGTGCGGTTGGCTCGGTCAAGTCGTGAAGTAGAATGTTGTTGTTATTTTCTTCCTCCTCTTCTTCTTCCTCTTCTTCTACGTCTATATCGACTTCGTCATATTCTTCATCAAAACCACACTTGGTATTACTCGATACTACGTCTGTGTCCTCATATTCAATCGTACCGCCTAATGAGCTTTCTCTCCTGTGATGATGGTGATGTTTTGAAGGGATTTCGGCAATATCCAATTCCTCTACAGACTCAATGTCTTGCATATGATCGTTCTCTTTATGACTGTACAGTGGCTGTCCTTTGACGTCCAGCTCATCATCTTCTTCTTCTTCTTCTTCTTCTTCCTCTTCTTCTTCCTCTTCCAGCTCCTCCTCGACGGTATCATCGCTATTGGAATAATTGTCCTGTTCAGACCCGATCTCTTTGCGAGACATGCTACTGTGTCGAGCCATGCCCACCAATGCATTATTATTATTGTTGTTGTTGTCGGCAGAAACCACCATGTTCTTCTTGTTATTCGTCGACGGTCGGCTCCTGACAAGCACATTTGTCTTGCCGTCCTCTTTGGCCCCGTAAACCGAGGAAACCTTTTCAACCAGCACCGGCTTCCCGTCCAGCGGCCGTGTGGGCTGCTGTCTATTAATGTTCGTCAAAGTCTGTAACGCTGCTCGCTTCCGGTGGTTGTTGTTGCCGACCGCCACGACGGCTGCTGCTGCCGCCAGCCCTTTCTTGCTCGGCAGATAGCTGGGCGCATTCTCGTCGTTTCGTGATGTTATCTGATGGGCAAGCAGGTTAGTGGTCTGTCTGTCTGCCTCCGGCGGCTGGGCGCTGCCCAGACCCGTTGCTCCGCTTCGCGGAGAGTACTCACTCCTTCCATTGGTGCGATGCGGTTTGCTCCGTCATATAAACATCCACATGTAAAGGTGCTAGAGTCTAATGATGCGATGTTGTTGGTGAGGCCTTTGTGTGGTCGTTATGTGGTCGTCGGTCCTCGTTTTGGTCGAGGTCGCCGTCGTGGTCGTGATAAATGAATGGATATCGTATCGTTGTCAAAACGATAGATGAACAACGAGAAACCAAAACCAACGTTGGTGGAAAACACGATTTCTGCCAAGTAACAAAAATGCACAAGCGGCTTGGATGTATTTATACGGTATCGAGGAATGGGACCCCCAAAGCGGCAATAGGTACACAAAACAATCCACAGTTCGCCTGCAGTTTGCTGGTGCGTGCGCAGCTACCCTTTATAGGCATAACTGCCTCGTCTCTTGCCAGGCCAATCCGCCTGTCAGCACCGTGCAAAAGAATGTAATCGACGGCCCCAAACGCCCACGCTGCTACAGCTACGCGGCTTCGCCTACTAGTACTCCACGGTGAACTGTCTGGTTGGTACATCTGTCTTGCTCGCTCGGCTCCTTGTTCACCTAATCCGCCCACCGTTGACATTCTCCAGCTGAGGCGTTGTTTCGCCCACAAGCGCGCGCCCCGGGCCTGCCTGCCAAACTCACCGTCTGCCCAAACATAGCCTGAACATGATCTGGAGAACAACAACAACCTCACCAGGATCTGAACTTAAACAGCACATCACACTTTCTCCCTCGCACGACGGTCTCCGTCCCCGCTTACCACCCTCTACCATCTCCCTTATCACTTCTCCTCGACTGTTGTTCCATGTCCATTGCAATGCTTCCTCACATATGCGCATACATTCTTTGCTCGCACCAGCTGCATCTCTGCATTCTGTAGTGGCGGCAACACCGACTTATGCTTAAATCAACAACGCGGCTGGCGCGCCGGTCCCTGACGGCGTCCCTGGGCTCCCTGGGCTGCCTGGGCCCGTGGCTCGCTTCGCTCGGACCTGTGTGAGGCCCCCGGGCTGCCTCCGGCGGCTGGGCGCTGCCCAGACCCGTTGCTCGCTTCGCTCGGAGCGCGGTGTGTGGCGCGCGGGCTCAGAGTAGGACCGCTCTCGAGCAAAGCCAAGCAGGCCAAGCCGTCCTCCTCACCTGCGCGGAGCGCAGCAACGGGTCTGGGCAGCGCCCAGCCGCCGGAGGCCGCCCGGGGGCCCCACAGGGTCCATGCCCGGTCTGGGCAGAGCCCAGCCGCCGGAGGCCGCCCCGGAGTCCCACGCAGGGTCCGGTGATGGGGTTGGTGGTGGTCTTATATGAGTGTCATTTGAGACATACATGGCGACAGGCAGGTGGGGGCGGATCACCGGTCAGGCCACTCGTGAGACGACAAAAACATCGACTGATGGGTGAACTAAAGGGGAGAATAAACAAATAAATATAGCCGTTGGCTTACATATGTTTACATGTATATATATCTTCTTACATATATTCTTACATATGGATGCATCTGGACAGTCGATGATAAGTGAAGTAATATAAGTGCAGTAGACGGCAGCCGGCTAGGCACGGAACGGCTGGCAGGATCTTATCAGTAATGATAGGTTTCCTGGTATAGTTAGGATAGAATAGATGGATAGATAGATAGATAGATAGATGGACGGCAGCGGATGTGGAGGCCGGATAGGCGCTATGGCCGCGAGTGCATGAGCCGCGCTCGCTTGAGCTGTGTCCCGACATGCCGACTGGCGGACCGAGAGTCGAGCCCGGCAGTCCAGGCACACTCTGCCGGCGGTTGGCTCGTTGGTTGCCGAGCTAGTGAGGCTGGCTCAACCGTTGCTCGAGGCCGTTGCTGGAGGAGTTGCTCGAGCCGCCCGGAAGCCGAATGACGGAATAATCGATCCTGCGATTGCTACCGGCGGACGGACACTTGCTCGCCGACAGTGGGGAGCCCCTGAGAGCGGTTCCGAGCGCCCTTGACCCCGAGACCCGTAGCAAGTTCCGACCGTTGCTGTAGTTTATATGGAACACTCTGGTTGTAGACCCCAGCCGGCAACACCGCCAGGTGCGTAAGCCAGCGGCTGCCGACATGCCTATACAGCATACAGCATACAGCGGCATGTAAGGTTCAACGGCGGCACCCTCCCCCGGCCCCAGAAGCGGCGCGGCCCAGCAGTGACGGCGGGCCCGCAGCACCCCGCCCTCCGCGAATGCGGAGCAAACGGGTCTGGGCAG